>NJDD01002752.1:23894-39864 GCA_002245505.1 Calephelis nemesis
TGCCGCCATAACGTCATGACGTGTTAAGGTTTGGAGATTAAAGTAGCCGGTAAACTTATCTTTGCTCGAGGCCTAACATCCCGGCCACAAGTTGGCAACGCACCATTACCACCTTTGGTGTCTCTAGGCGGCGTGAATTTCTTGCCATCAGAAAATCCGTGTGACTGTTTTAAAAAAAATAATAAACATTACTGGACAACTTACACAACCCCAAACTCTTTTGGAATCTAACCCCAAAGTAAGCAAATTATATGCTTGTGTTATGGGTGTTAGTCAACGATACTAATACATAGAAATACTTATAAACACCCAGACCCGGAAATGCAGACATCTAAATGTTCACACAAATGTCTGCCCCCGTCGGGAATCGAACCCGAGCCTCGCGGTAAGTCGATGTAGTTAGGCTTATACGCTAGCCACTCGACCAACGGGGCCGTTAAAAAAAAAGGTTGTTTGCCTTCCAATATCATAAAAAAAAAGACATGGATTCAATAAATATATTTTACGGTTATTTATTTTTATGGATCTTTATGGTAAATTATTTTTAAGGATTTGTTACAAGAATTACTCACGGAATACTTCAAGCAACCAAAATTCCATCGTGGCTTTGTCATAGATTCCCTGACCAGTATGGTTATCCAGGGTCCACCGCTTGTGTTAACTACAATTATAAAATGTAAGCACAATGTACGGAACATTCATCTAGTGTTATGCCAATCTGATTTTGCGAAATGGGCACAAGCTTATGAGGAGGCTCAAAAAGAAAATGAATTGATTGATGAGTAAGTTAACAGCATTTTAAATAGAGCGTTTTCGGCTTTTAATACTATGAATGTGTCATCTTTATTATCATTTATTACTAGCTGACTCAGGGAACTTCGTATCGCCCAGGGCCGGATTTAGACGTCTGAGGCCTTGGGGCAACTTGGGTGTGGAGAATTTGGCCCCAATTTTTTTCAAAATTAACAATTTCTTTAGTCATGTTTTCATTCAATGCAATGAAATTTTATTTCACTGAATTCATATTCAGTTCATTATAAATTTTTAAAAACAGTATAATCATGTTTGTACACAGTATTCACAGTGTGTAAAAATCAATTAAAATATAGTTTAGTGTTTAGGATTCGGAATTTAAAAGATTTTTTCACGAAGTCCCTGCGGCTCTTGCCCTGGTTGAAATAAACTAATTTAGCAGCCGGATTTAGGAACCTAAATTAGTTTAATTCTATTGTTTTTTTGCACAATACGGTAAGACACTATTTTCACTTCAATTCAATCTGGTAAAAAAAATTCAAACTTAGCACATCTCTGATTTCAAGTCTTGTTAAGGCCCCATACTCAGTCAGCCAGAAGAGCCAATCACCGCACTCCCCCGTTCCATGATTACTTTGAACAATGGCTCTCTAAAGTAAACGTTTTAAGCGACAAATCACTATTTTTGACACTATAAAAGTAATTTGAAAAAAAGTATAAAAACTGAAACACTTATCTTTTAGGTAAAGTACTTATCTATGTTTATGTTAAATCTGGTGTCGATATTTTTACAATTGAAGTAGACAGAAAGCAAAAGCTTTCAAAAAAGTGGTAACTTTTTGATTTTTTTCTATCGAGCAAAGTGAAATGAATCGTGTTTTGGAAACACTAGTCTAGTAAAGCATATTCATGTTAATCTTGTGTATTTTTGTCAGCAAGATCCATGATTGCTTAGTATGAAAAAAACAGTAAGCTGCTGACGTATTTTAGCGTATATGGCCCCTTAAGGTCCCGCCTTTTTTAATAAGTGAATGCTATAATGTTACTCTGTCATATAATTTAATAAGACCCAAGTTTGATTTATTCTCATAGCGTCATTAGGTGATAACTTGAACTCTACCTGTTTTTGATGCAATACTGTTTTAAGGAATGTCTCCAAAGTTTATGATGAAAATGAAATAGAGGAAATAGTCCAAAAATTGGAAGAAATGGACATCGAAGAATATGAGCATACAAGTGAAGAATTTAAGAATTTGTACATTACACATGGCTTGGAAACAAGGCGCCACAAATATTATACGAAAAAAAGGTAACACTTTGTTTAACTTAGTTCTGCCAGTAACATACAATTCAGATCAAAGATAAAGTCGATTTTCACAATTAGTTTTACATAAAAAAAAATTTGTAGGCTTTTACGCAATTTATAACAGCAATTTATATTAGGTGATAGTTACGCAGCGGCTCTTCCGGATTAGTACCACCGCCTTACTTATTCCTGCCGCCATAACGTCAGTGCTTGCCATTGACATGTTGCGGTTCAAAGTGTAAGGTAAACTTAGTTTGCTCGAGGCCTAATATCCCGGCCTCAGATTGGCAACGCACTTTTACCATCTTTGGTGTATCTAGACGTCGTGAATTTCTTAATACTATGAAATTCGTCGGCTTGTTTGCATTCCAATATCATAAAAAAAATTTACCCGACTCAGCGACATGAATAGCGAGTGGGATATAAAGTATCTTATCCTATAACCTTGTTCGGAACATAAAGTACCTACCAGCTAAAGTTCGTCAGTTCAGTAGATTCAGCGTATATCAAAACAGACACACAGAAAAAATCTATAAATGATGAAATGTGTTTTAATGCCACATTGCACCTGCATCTAAAAAAACTTTCATCATTTGCATCTATTTTTTTTAATATTTTAGCGTACAGAATTAACTCTTCCCCAGTTTTGTTGTAGATAAGTATAGATAACTTGAATTTCAACTGCGACATTTTATTACTTTTCCCGGATAACTTTAAAGTGTTGAGATTAAGTGCACACTCCGTAGCAGTAATTATTAACACTGACTTTCCAAATAATTCAGTTACTTGTCCATTATCAAATGTCCAATACATTAGTTCAGATGTATTAAATCTCAGTACGGCCCTGTCGACCAATAGTGATGTTCTGAAGCGCTAAACTTTGACATCGATTTACTCAAAGAAAGATTTTGTGACAACGCCTTTCATCCATTTATATCTTCAATTATGTTGTGATATCATGATCGACGCGATAGAAATCCAATTCGGATGGGCAGCGTTCGGGAAGTTAAAGGGGATCTTCTTGTCCGAATTACTGCAGAGCTTAAAGTCGAAACTCTTCGACCAGTGTATGTTACCGGTGATGACATTATGGAACTGAGACTTGGCCGTTAAATGTGGGCCTCTTAAATAGGCTCAGAGTCGCTCAGTGTGCTATGGAGAGAGCTATGCTCGGTGTTTCTTTGCGAGATATGATCCGTAATTCAGTGATCCGCAAGAGAACGAGAGTAACCGACATAGTTCAGAGAGTCAGCAAGCTGAAGTGGCAATGGGCAAGCCACATTGCTCGCAGAACCCCGCACCGGAGGACGTAGTGTTGGGCGACCTCCCACCCGGTGGACTGATGATCTGGTCAAAGTCGCGGGGAGTCGCTGGTTACAAGCGGCTATTGATCGTGACTTGTGGCACTCTTTGGGGGAGGCCTATGTCCAGCAGTGGACGTCTTCCGGCTGATGATGATGATGATAGAACATACAGTGCATTTCATGTTATGCACGGACGTATTGAGTCAGTTATGCAGCTATGCACTGGGCGTTACATGTAATGCATGGTCAGTTTGAGTGCTAACAAAGTTTGTTTCTAACGCCGTTTCCAATTTCCGTCGCTATAACATTAATTGTCCCCAGTGTTAGTGCGGGCGCATTGAGAAGAATAGGCTGGTTTAGATTATTATCATCAAGACCACTGGTGGTAGAGTACTGTGCAATTTGCCCGGGTAAGGATCTATCCCCAGTGTTAGTTCGGGTCCGTTGAGCCTCTCTCCAGTAATCGTAAAAAGTCCTCCATCTGCCTCTCTGTCAGACAGCACGTAAAAAGCGAGCATTGGTTCCGATCATTCCCATTCGAAAATGTATGAGTGTTGGGAGGATTCTCAACATGCAATCGGGGTGTTTTGTGATTTGTCCAAAGCATTCGATTGCGTAAGCCACGATACGTTGATCAGGAAACTGCGCCATTGTGGAATTAGAAATAAGGCACTCGATCTTCTGATTTCTTATTTGAATGGGAGAATTCAGAAGGTTGATATTAATGGTAAAAAATCGACTGGCGCTGCTGTCACAATGGGTGTCCCCCAGGGCTCTATTCTTGGACCAGTTTTGTTCCTTGTATATATCAATGACTTACCTTACTACGTAAGAGACAAACACGAAATTGTATTGTTCGCGGATGACACTTCACTTATATTTAAAGTGAAAAGACAACTGGGTAAGCATGACGAAACGAACAATGCGATTTCAAAAGTTGTGCACTGGTTTAATGTAAATAATCTTTTTTTGAATGAAAAAAAAAACTAATTGTATTAAATTTTCAATGCCAAATGTGAGGCAAGTAGATACTAACGTACAACTTAATGGGAACAAGCTGGACCTTGTAGATTCTACTACGTTTTTAGGAATAACAATTGATAAGAAATTGCAATGTTGCCCACATATTGATAAACTTGCAATTAGATTAAGCTCAGCAGCGTATGCTGTTTAAAAAATGAGACAATTAACTGATGTTGAAACCGCTAGGATGGTTTATTCTAGTTATTTTCACAGCATCATGTCGTATGAAATTCTTCTCTGGGGGAGTTCTACCGAAGTCAATACTATATTGATTTTACAAAAGAGAGCCATAAGGGCAATTTATAACCTAGGCCCAAGAGTTTCCCTGAGAGAAAAATTCAAAGAAATCAAAATTCTAACTGTAGCATCCCAGTACATCTTTGAAAATTTAATGTATGTTCACAGAAATTCAAGTTCATTTAAAAGAAATTGTGATATACAATGTGTCAATACTAGGAATAAAAATAATCTTGCTGTGCATGTGTCTCGTCTCCACAGAGTAAGCAATTCTTTCATGGGTCTATGTATACAGTTCTACAATAAACTTCCCACTTATATGAAAGAACTTCCAATTGGGATTAATTGCTCCTCATGCCAATCTCTTATAAAATATATTGTAGCATTACATATATTATTGTAAATATATTTTAAAGTAAAAAAAAAGACAAGCCCGCTGAATTTCTTGCCAGATCTTCTCCGTGTGCGGCCGCGTTCCGATCCGGTGGTAGATTTATATTTATTTATTTAATATAGACCCGTCACAAGTGCCTCTTGTAGGTTTATGTGAAATAAAGATGATTTATTATTATTATTATTACTACCTTACCATAAAAATGTTGGTGCTTAAGTTATCTCTTACGTTTCATATTTCTTTTCAGTGGTAACAGTGAGATTTTCCATCTAGAAAAAACTATAAAAGGTAATTTTTTAAATTAAAAAGTAAAACTAACTAATTAAATATTTAAAAAAAAAACAATTTTTAATTTACTGGTTTCAGAACGCAGCAAGTCTCTTTTGGTTATGGATACTTCTGATTCTAAAAAGAAAATGAAAAAAGAAGAACCTAAAGGTGAAATTGAATTAAATAAACTTTTTTTAAATTAAATAGTTGTAGTATTTTCTAATAAATCTAAATTATCATTTTATTAAAAAAATCACGTGTTCATAAAATAATTTTTAACCGATTTTAAAAAAGGGATAATTTTATATATTGTTTTAATCCACTTCTCATCTGAATGTTTAAAAAAAAATCATCTATTCCATAATTAAAATCTGACCAATGAAATCGTGACGTTATCAGCATAGCCTGGTTTGTAACCAATCAAATCGCATTCTTTGTAATTTTTTGACTTTTAATTTGTTAGGTGACGTTACTTGCTTGATGACGTCACTACATTCTTCAAGCGGATAAATATACTTGATAGTAATTAAAGTTTCATTCTCGTTTTAGCAAAGCATACAAGCGAATTTATAATCATGAATACAAGATACAATGAGTATCAGAAAACCACGTATGAAAACCTGGTAAATATTGCGAACAACTGGATTGTAGAGGAATGTGATGTTGGATATCCTTTGTATAGCTTCAATGGACATGTTGTTGGAACCACGCTTAAAAAGAATAAGAAAAAGTCAGAAATTCAATTCCAGGTCTGTTTTATCATAAAAACTAAACTTGATTCTTTAATAGTTCGTTCTAAATGCATAGAGAAAAACGGACATTGATCTTTCAATTTATTGAATCGCTTTAAACATTTCTTTTTGTCAATATTTTATTTTAAGACTTGCAATAATCCGCTATATCTTGTTCCATACTAGAAGGTTGCCTGGATGAGATCGCTGACTTGTCGATAAGGCCGCCTTTGTGTATCTTATAATTTATTTTTTATTTGATGTATTTGTAATTTCTCTGTATTTGGTGCACAATAAAGAGTTATTGTATTGTATTGTATAATTACGCACATTCTTACAAATAACCTTCTGTATTCCTATACATGTCATCTGTTATACATAAGCTAAAAAATATTTACATTCAACATAAAAATAGGCAGCACGATAGACTGTATCGACATATGTCAGCTAAGAATAATTGTGATATTATAATAATATCAGCTAAGCAGAACCAAGAACCGATTGAGGTCCCCGACCTGTATTACAACTCGAAACTCATATTATTATAAAAAAAACGGGATTGACGTCTCTGGATGAACTCAGCGCTCACCCGCTTTTACAACGAACCGCGTTTACTGTGTAAATTGTAACATTATACTAATATAGAAATATGATATGATAATGAAAAACTACGCTTTTAATTTTGGTTGGCAACTTAATACTTAGGATCATTGCTCGTTTTTGAGTTTAGTGTCACCCAATAGGTGACAGGATTTTCATTAAAATCGACATCTAACCAATGACATGCTACACATGGATGACGTGGCAGCATATTATTGGTTGTGAATCCAATTTCAGGCAGTGTTAAATAAAACAAGTGTTCAACAAGTGTTTAACTTGTTTTGTAATAAGAGTTAAGTGTTGAGATGTTGGGTTATAGGTTTTTCATAACTTTATCTGAAATTAAGCTCTTATTAACCCGTTATTTTACACGAATGACATTTTCAGACATCCGATGTCAGTTTAAAAGATAGAGGTTTTCCATTGACTTACATAAGGTGTCCATGTCTGAATTACAAAACTGCGTTAGTGAATATGTTTTCAAGATCGTTGTTGGTACAAGAGGCTTTAAAGGAAGAGGAACCGTATGACATTCTTAAACACCCAATCAAGAAAAAGGAGTACAGTGTATTACTTCCAAAGGTTTTCCCAGTTATGAATCACGAAAAGCCTTTGCAGTGGCGATATTTGGATGAAACGCCGGTAAATAGTTTTTGATGTATTTGAAAATTCAATTTTGATGTTATTTCAATCTTGACGTTTTATTAATATTAGTCATGTAATCGTTCGGAATATAGAAAGCATAACATAAAACGTATCCTCTAGAAATTCATTATCCAAAAGGAAGCCTTGTCTAGTAGTAAAAGACAAAGGTCTTGTATGTGTATAACATTTCATTTTTCATCTTGAATACATCAGCTTTTAAATAATCAGTCAATCATCATCATCATTTTAAATATCAGATTAAATGTTAGTACGGCCGTTAGAGTATTAAATAATTTATGAAATTAATATAAAAATCGGGGTGAAGTGGGTATTTGCTCATTATGAGCGTATTGAAAAAAAAATAATCACTCAAGAAAAAAATATTTAAAAATCTAACTTTTACAGATAAAAAAATGTGAATGCAATCTACTGACTGATTTGCATTTATTAGATGATACTAATCAAGATAATGTTTTGAATATTCTGTCTAAATGGCACTGCATTTGTGGAAAGAAGGTTGGTTTTCTTATACTGTTTATACATTTTTGAGTAATTAAGCTGTCTAATAGCTGGATATGTAATCAAAATCGGTGTTTGAAAAACACTTGTTTCAGCTTTCACATAAACAATCAGGTGTAAGCAATATTCATCTAAATAAATAATAAATATCTCTGGACAAATCACACAAATTGAATCTAACCTCAAAGTAAGCAAATTATATGCTTGTGTTATGGGTGTTAGTCGACGATACTACGACATATAAATACTTAAATAGATACCAGAATAAATTTAATAAACACCCAGACCCGGAAATGCAGACATCTAAATGTTCACACAAATGCCTGCCCCCGTCGGGAATCGAACCCGAGCCTCGCGGTTGGTCGAGGTAGTTAGGCGAGTACGCTAGCCACTCGACCAACGAGGCGGTCATATACATATATTAATACGTAAAGCAAAAACTTTGGACCCCTTTTTACGAAAATTGCGCGGACGCAGGAGCATAAAATTTGGCACACTAGTACTGTCCGTGACTTTAACCTAGGTATAACACAAGAAGTTACTAACTGATCAACTTACCTAAGACAATCAAGATAGCCTCAGGTAGCAACGTACTATAAATGACGTTGGCATCTATAGATAATGTGTTATTAGAACCCACTTAGTGTATTCGGCTAGTTGTTGGTGCCAACCTGTTGGTGGAAGACGTGAAGATACCTTTTATTGACAACTTCGTTTACTTTCTTAACTGTCTCATTAATAAACACGGAGTAAAGTACGCTAAGGTCTCCTCGTCAACCTCGTCTTACAGTCTATATTACAATGCGATAGGTACAAACTATAATGTCAAATTAATTTAACACATACCTTAGTTTTTTTTTATGTTATAGGAAGGCAAACAAGCGGACGGATTTCCTGATGGTAAGAAATTCACGCCACTTAGAGACACCATAGGTGGTCATGAAGCGTTGCCAACCTGAGGTCGAGATGTTAGGCCTCGAGCAAAAGTAAGTTAACCGGCTACCTTACCCTCCGAACCGGAACACGTCATGACGTTATGGCGGCAGGAATAGGTAAGGCGGTGGTACCAATCCGGGCGAGTCGCTGCGAAACTCTAGCACCTAGTTCATGTTTATTAATAAGATGGTTATGGTTTATGTGTTAAGTGCAAAACGCTAATATTTTCCAATAATAATGCTTATAAAGTACATTCAATCAATAAATAAAATATCACCCACACTAACATGCATTTGACACACAAACAAATATATTGATGATAACGATAAAAGATCACAGATGGCGCACTAAAAAGTTTGGAAACAAAGTAGTTGGTCTTGAGAAATGAAGATGGCGTTCTTATCAACAAGATATTTAAATTTATGATTGTCGAATTTCGACCAATGGGCGACCACTAGTATTATTAAATGTATTATTTAAAACAATATTAAAAGATTGACTATATAGATAAGCAAAGCAAATGTTGATAGATGTAGGTAGTTGGGGAGGCCTAGGTGGACATTCCACTATCAAATTGCTAGGATTTTGCACTTGACATCTCTATCTACTG
Organism: Calephelis nemesis; assembly: GCA_002245505.1. Classification (NCBI taxonomy): domain Eukaryota; kingdom Metazoa; phylum Arthropoda; class Insecta; order Lepidoptera; family Riodinidae; genus Calephelis; species Calephelis nemesis. The sequence continues at coordinate 33,223 of NJDD01002752.1, forward strand.
CCCAATGGAATTGGCGTGAAGGATTATTATATCATGATTGGTTTTTCCAAGGTTGGGAAGTTGTATCGGCCATATTGTATTTAGAATGAAGTTACTTAGCAAATCACGTATCGTCAGAGGTACAATCAGACAAAAAGCTTTAGCTTGATTAGGTAAGTTTAATCGTGCGATTTATGCGATTTATGCGATCCAAATAAAAGTGGACAAAGCTATATTTAAAATTGCAAAAAATGACATATCTTTCTACGTCTTATTATCCATGCTAATGTAATAAATACGATTTGCCTATCTGTCAGTTGCTATTTCACGGCTAAACCGCTGAACTAATTTTGATCAAAATTTTGAATTTGTTTTGCTTAAAGCCACAGATCCGAGTTCAATCGTAGGTTAATTGTTCTTTTAAAAATCGACCTCTAACGAACTAAAAATACTATAACTATAATAAGGGATGAAAATTTGCATCAAGTCGTAACTATTTTAAGCTGACGATTCGCGAGCAATTAGCCAGTAGTGATATAATTTATTAATTCTACCCACAGTTGACTTGTTCTACAACCTCTACTAGTGAAATTCCATCTGCGTCAATGGAAAAAGTGACTACAGAAGAAAACAAAAGTTATCAAGAATATCCGTTACCTCTGAATAGTGTCAAGTCCATGACAGGTATATTTTTGAATTGAAAACTTCTTTAGCGGCGCGCACTTTTCTGGAATGGGTTAAAACTTATTAACTCGCGTCAGGACGCGCCATTATTAATTATTCTACCATTCCAAAATATCAAAAATGCATAACGTTTATATTCAAGTTTTCATTTTTGCTGCCACTCCCGGAGTGCAAACCTTCGTTTTTTTTGCTGTTGAATGCCGCGCTATCTCTTTAATTCAAGTTTGTTCAAGTAAAATTCGTGTATTCCAACGAAAAATGTTTAGTCTGTGGCAAAATAAACGCCCCTTCGTATTTAAAAAAGTTCGAAGTTTGTTAACATTCTAGAACTTTTGGGAAATCGCATCTTAATCTGTTAAATTAGAAGAAGATAATATCGGGTCCATACAAATGGCGTTTTGTATGGGAGGAACAAAAAGTCAAATATTTTTAATACATATTTTTGTTTATTTTAAACTTTATTGTAAACGTAATAGAGATCGACAGCGAGAGAGTACATATATAATGACTGTACAAAAGGCGAGAAAAGATAGAGAAAAAATAATACAAAATAAAAATATTATAGGTAGACAGTGTAGAAGCTTAAAATTAAAGAGGTAAAAAATATCTTAATTAAATTTACAAACTACTTTACACGAATATGTTTTAGTAGTAATATGTATCAAATTATTTTAATTTATTTGATCAAAGTATGAACTTCCTGTATTTGAAATAAGTATTTCCATCTGAAAAGTAGTTCATTGATCCCTTGACTAAAATCTTTTGGACGGGATTCAATACAATCTTTGACGGCGGTTTAAAATATCTCATCGGAGGTGACTTTTTTTCCATGCAAGAATTTATCCCAATTTTGAAAAAAATGCAACATTTTGGATTAAGGTCAAGATCAAAGTATATGTAGATTTATTTTCTTCATTTCTAAAAATGTAAAAATAGAAATTGTGTTCTAAGCCCCTTTAACGATTAATTAATACTGAATTAATTCTAGATCTTCCAAACCGAATAATATTGCAACCCGGTGATTTAGTGCGATGCAAATATTCCTTTACCCCTGAAGTGGAAGGAAACTTCAGTGTGAAACGCTTTGTTGAAGTGAGTGGTTGGCCCGAGTCACGATTGGACATTTCAGTCACTGGTATTTGTGATTTACCCAGGTACATACCTTCCTAAGACATACCTAAATCTTTCTTTTGCTAAACTTGCAATTCGTCGGGTACGGATACACTACCTTACTTATTCCCTGCCTTGCCTATATTAAAATGTCAACTCCTCGGACGCTTGGCTTGGTATTTTAATTCTTGGAGAGATTGTAGACGGTTGTGAAAATTAGTTGTAAACACTAGTGTTGCAATCGTCTGGGCCGTAGATTTAATCTAAATTAAAGAGCAATCGGAAGATGGAAATTAAGTTCCCTACAACGTAATCTTCATTAGAAGACGTGTTTAACAACCGTTTAAAATTCCTATTATGCTACAATGCGCTACAATACAAACCTCCGACGTCGAAAATGTCTGAGGGCTGATTTCACCGATTATATTGAATACCGACTTTAGTAAAATGAAGTTCAGTGTGAACGAGTTCAATTATCGGTTGTCATCCCGTGCATAAGCTGCTGCAAGTACGCTTTTAAAATTGACAAAATTCTTATCCCCCTCCCCTAACAATTTACTTACCTCGTCAAGTAATTCAATAATAAAATATTTATAATACCTAATAAAAATAAAATTGTCATTATTCACACTCTAGAGTCTAGACAATTGGACAAACATTTTTTTTTCGTTAATCGCTTTCAAATTCGGTGGTGAAACCCAGCTTAAACCGTTCTTTCAGATTAGATTGTCGCGCCAAAAAGATGTTTGAAAATTTTATTCGAAGAACTGTGGAAGATAAAGTCTATAAGGTTACGTATCTGGACGATCAAAAAATTTTTGAATTTGGACCTATATTCATTGGAAAAAATAGGTAACAATTGTTACTAACTTTTACGAAATAAGATAAATTTTTGATAAGTATACAATAAAATTAATAATAATGATGATTGTTAGAATATACGAAGAAGAATACACTATTAATCTACGGAATTCATCACTTATAACAGCTGAGGTAGAAATAGAATTTTTAGAAGACAACCTTACGTTTGAAATAAACACCAACTTCATTAGATTAGAGGTAATTATTAATGTGTTTATTATATTTGTGTGTTTATTACACTTTTTATTTATACATAATATAATATATATATTAGACCTAGCAATTAAATAGAAAATAATGAAAAAAACTTATCTGTCTTCAAGACAAATTTTGTTTAGGTATTTACAAAAACAATAGGAAGAAAGAGGATAAGAATACAAGACAAATAAGATTCGAAAATTGTAAACCATAATGGATATTTGCTTGTCCTTTAAAAAGAGACAATCTATAAATATAATCATTGGTGTTTCTGTCGTGTTTAGGTGTTGTCGTACCTAGCTTCAATAGTTGCAAAATATTCAGGAAGATGTTTGTAAGAGAGGTTTTGGATAAAAAAATAGAGATAGAAAAATAACAATAAAAATAAATAGAGAATCAGAAAAATACGGATTTTACTTATTTTTGTTTATTATACTTTATTTACATTGAACCAGCTTTTACTCGCGGTTTCGTCCGCTGTTAAGGTATTAAAAACTATACTATATTACTTTTAGTACCTCCAAGAATGTATATATAAGTCGCACGATGCTTGGTTAAATAGTTTTCGAGTGAAAGTGTAACAAACATACTTACATTCGCATTTATAATATTAAGTAAGGATTGTTGAATTGGACAATAGATACTAAATAACAAAGGCTATTTATTTGATTTAAGACCTATGATAAATCTTACATTCTTTTTTTGTCTAAGTATTTGAAAAGAAAACTGCACAAAATGTTAACTAATTTAACTAAAATTTTCAGCCGGGTTGCAGAGGAAAATTAATAATATCGGCCGCACCTTCCGAAGTGGGTGTTCACAAAAGTGTGTTACTCTTTTGTATAAAAGATAATCCAGAGATTGTTACAATTGACATAGCTTGTAGTGGGGTTGTGCCAGAAGTTGAAATATTACCACAGACCAAAATCATAGGTAGGTTTTAATTTTTAAAATATAATAGACAGAGCTTAAAGTTTAATATAGCTGTTGTCTTCGTCTTTTGTGAACGATCGTGAACCGTTCTGTTGCATTCTGAAGATATTTTTTACCACTTGCAACACTTGTGAAACCATTTACCAATAATGGTATTTCTGAATACCACTTAGCTACTGAAAGGGCGTACTAACTTCTTCCTCCAACTTTAACTACGTTGGAGGAAGCACTTAAAAAGCATAATTGATTCTACTATTAATTTTAATAGAGATTCTAGACGGTTGTAAAGACCGTTATAAACACTAGTATGCGTTCAGCTGAACGGCAGATTTAATCTAAATTTATGAGTTATCGGAAGACTGAAACAAAGTCCCCTACAAGGTTATCAAACCTTAGAAGACGTGTTTACATCCGTCTAGAACCCCTATTACGGTACAATAATTAAACTTATCGTTAGTAATTGTTATCTTCTTTCAACTAGAAACAACACTAAGAGGCCAGCAATCCATGAGTGATTGAGCATATCCATGGTAGTAAGATGAACTTTTATCATAAGTTGATTTGCTTGGTGGTCTCTTTTATAAGAAAATATAAATGGTATCGATCGCTGTCGTCACTACATGGTATAAAACACAATTCGCTGTCTGCTCCTATGTACGAGTATGCTTAGATCTCTAAAACTAAGAAACGGATTTTGATGCGGTTTTTTAATAAATAAAGTGATTTAAGAGAAAGATTTTCAAGTATGATATGATGAATATATCCCCCGAATGTATTCCCGAAGAAATAAGCAGAGGCACAACCAAGTGACCCACGACTAGCCGAAGACACTGCGTCCCACAATGTGATAGGTGCCAAGCCTATTGCCAACCGGGCACATATCCTATCCCGGCCAACGTTATTTTTATTAGAAAATTTAATCGCAGGACCGCTGGACCAAAAATGTGATTCAAGACGAAGGTTAATATGTATAATAATCAAGTATCATCACGCCCATATCCCCGAAGAGGTAGGCAGCGGCACAACCAGGACACCCACGACTAGCCGAAGACACTAAGTCCCACAATGTCCAATCCCGTAATCCGCTAGACCACAGAGGCGATGTATGTACCTAACATAGAAATTTGTTAACCCGTGCAATGCTGTGTCCGACTAGCACGTATTAAAAAAACATAATATATGTTGAATGTTCTAGAATATGGAAAACATTTACTATACCGACGCGAAGACGATCGGTTTATAGTTAAAAATGATTCTATTCTGCCGGTTATGTGGAAAATACGGAACCCTGAAGATTTTAAAGAGGAGTTCATAATAGCCAATATGTCGGGCACCGTCCCGAGCAGCGATAACCAAGTCGTCCCAGTGACATATATAGCTTGTATAGTTGGAGTTATTTCACAAAAATCGTTGGTTATAGATGTAAGCTTGACTTAAATATTAACTATTATTATTAGAGTAGGATGAATCGTCGCATGAGTACCGAAAACTATTCGACCTCAATTTTTTTATGCGATCCTCTTCAAATTGCCCCCCTAATGATATAAATGCATGTTGCCATGGCGCAACCCGGTGCCATATTGTTTAAACCGAAATTGTTTAAACAATTGCAAGGAATTGTTATTTTTCAACCGGACATTTTTTTTATATTCTTCATTGAAATACCAATAAAAAAGGTCCTATGACTCTTAACGATAAAGTTAATATTTTTAAAAATACGAATTTTTACTTTCGACCCATGAAAAATATATTTAAAAAAACATAATGTCTAAGTAATATTTTTTTCAATTCTCTATACAATTGTTAATAATATTGTTAAAAGTGATTTAAAAAAATTCATTGTTTATATCTTTTTTTTAATGTTAATTCCGCGCGATCACAAGTATGCGTCGCTTACCTTTAAGTATCGCTGTCTCTCTTATTCATGCGTTGCGTATCATTTATCTTAAAAACTGTCAACTTTATCAAGATTGTTAAAGAGAGTAATGTCATTAATAATTAAATTGTCTATAATTTGTTTTAATTTATTTTTTTTCTGAAACTAATTTTTCAAAAGTTATTCAAGCATTTTATACTTTTTTTATTCAAGCATAAATCGAAACATGTAATTAAAATTACTTTTTTAGCAGTTTATATTTTTTTTATTATCATAGTAATTTTTTACGTATTTTTTTATCATAGTAATATTTTAGTAATTTTTTAAAAGCCAGAATCGAGACCAAGCCGAGAATCGACACCTTTATTTCATGTAAGCAGTCACCACCAACATTGGACTAACTACTAGAGCACAATTGCGATATTTTCCTTAACATTTTAATCATTTATTACAATAAGAATGCCGGCATTTATGCACACAATGGTACTTAGTCAGCCTTCTACTTCTATTTTAAGGGTTACATCTAATACGATTTGAAGTAATATTCTTTTTATATTCATAGCAAGTATAATTAGATACAAAAATTTGTGCATCTAAATTAAACGGACTTTTATATGCGGAAATAAATATCTGCTTAGTATTTCTATATTTAGCTTTATGTCTTTACGCCACTTCCAAGACAGAAAAAAAAACATTGATTTGCGGAATATGAGTGTTTAAAAATTGTTACAGAATATTATATTCGTACCAACATATTCTACCACATTGTGGTGTGCAAATATCTAACTTAATTAAATATATTGTAGTTTTATTTTCGTTCTTTATATATTTTTTACACATACATTCGTTAAAATATATTTACTACTAGGCCAGCACTTATTAATTTAAGCAAAAATTTATTTATTTATTTATTTATTAAAATTTATGCACAATATTGTACACAGGTTAAACTTAATGCTATATGGCATTCTCTACCAGCTAACCCAAACAGATAAGAGAAA
>NJDD01002754.1:0-19665 GCA_002245505.1 Calephelis nemesis
AAAAAAAAAAAAAAAAAAAAACACTAGTCTAGTAAAGCATATTCATGTTAATCTTGTGTATTTTTGTCACCAAGATCCATGATTTCTTTGTGTGAAAAAAACATTAAACTGCTGACGTATTTTAGCGTATATGCCCCCTTAAGCACACTTTAGAGTACCTACTAGTAGTAGTAAATAAAAAAAATAGTGCTTTTTTTGATAACATTATAAAACATATTTATATGTAATGTTGGAAGAGCCACAAAAATGTGGATTCTGTGATGTTCAGAAAAACCCATATAATTTAAACATTATAAAAATACAAATATGCTCTGCTTTCATAATGGGAACGTACTATAACAATGTTTATTTAATATTTAAATTTGAAGATGTGTTTCTAAAACCTTATCAGTTTTTTATGGTTATCAGTATTGAATCTTACGTAATTTTAATGGTTATTTACTTATTCATAGCTCATATATTAATGATATGTTTCCAGAACGAACTAGTGGAAAGCTTCGCTTTAAACCTACATAGGATAGAAAAGGACGTGCAGAGATGTGACAGAAATTATCCGTTCTTCACCGATGAAAATCTTGACAAGCTACGAAACATTATGTGCACGTAAGAACACAACTTTACTAGCTTTGTTATAATAATACAAATAAAGTGAAATTTTGAATATTAAGGTTGACCATTTTTGATATTTTGGAATGGTTTGGATTTTAAGACGATTTCATCAACTTCGGTGGTGAGACGGAACGGAAACGAAATTCTAGCACGTGTTAAATAGAAGGTTTCAATTATTTTAAATGCTTTATTGACAGATACGAGCATTAGAAACAGTACCTAAACTTATTATCAAAAAAATATCCAGCTTCCCACTACAAAAATAAAAAATAATATGCGATGTATACATCACCATTTAAACTTCCACCAAAAATTGGTCTAAACGAAATCTAGTAAGTAGATTTTTTAACAGGTACTGTAATACAACACTTGAAACAGTTATTATGCTTATATTGTGCTAATATAATGTCTTTGATATTATGAATCCGCATAATTTAATTACTAAAGTGTAATCAAAGACTACTGTAGTATTGAATCGACCTAGTGGTCGCCCATTGGTCGAAATTCGACCATATTAAATTTTAATATCTTGTTGATAAGAACGCCATCTTCATTTTTCAAGAACAACTTTTTTGTTTCCAAACTTTTGTACACCATCTGTGATCTTTTATCGTTATCATCAATATATTTGTTTGTGTGTGTCAAATGCATGGTAGTGTGGGTAATGTTTTATTTATTGATGTAATGTACTTTATAAGCATTATTATTGTAAAATATTAGCGTTCTGCACTACTTTTACTCATAAACTATAAGTGTGCCAAATTTTATGCTCCTGCGTCCGCGCAATTTTCGTAAAAAGGGGTCCAAAGTTTTGGCATCACATATAGATTAATTAAAAGGAAATACTTTTATAATATGATTGCTGCTACGGAACCCATCACGGGCGAGTCCGTCTCGCGCTTGGCCGCATTATTTTATTTTAAGTTATAAAAATACTTTCATGTTTTAGTTCAGCTAGATATAAAAGCTTCTCCTTTAGTTTTTTAACTGTTATTTATTATATAACAAAATTTAATAAACTGAAACCTATGTTGAATAAAACAAAAAAAATCCTTACATTTCTTTGTTTTTTTTTTGTTCAGATACGTTTGGGAACATTTAGAAACAGGTTACATGCAAGGAATGTGTGACCTGGTTGCCCCTTTGCTGGTCATCATGAAGGAGGAAGCCGTGGCTCATGCGATGTTTTCCCGCCTCATGCAGCGAGCCAGGGATAACTTCCCCTCGGGACAGGCCATGGACGCACACTTCGCTGATATGAGGTAACTTATCTCTTCTTTTAAACTTGTCTATTCTTTTAAATTTCGTTCCGCTTGACATTAAACCAACTAAGAGAAAAATAAAAGAGAGTTTTTTTTCTTATTTACTTAGTCGTATTTAAAAATAAAGATGAATTAATATGTCATGCAAACGTACACTTTACCTACTTACTTACTTATTGAATGAATGGCATACTGAATGAATACGTTTGATTTCAGAATTTTAAGAATTTTCAAGCCAAATTTCGTAAATTAGTTGGGCACAAACTTTCATAAATATATGAATACGATTGGTATTTTAAATAAAATTCAAAAGCCAGTTTAAGATTACCTGTACACGTCTTAAGCTCGGTTCTTATAATAATCGAACCCTAATCCCCAAAAACCTTATAAAGTAGTTAATATCTCAATATAGATAACTAATATCCCAATATAATAAAATGTTCATAAATGAAATGATGCTTTATAATATGTATTGGATTTTTGAAGTGTTTGCCTTCAAAGCTCGTCGTAGAGGAAGAGAATGTATTACCAGCATTATTCTGGCGTAACATTTGCCCAGGATTATTATTATTCTTCTCGAACAGTTTCACTGATGTGATGAAAATAAGACACAACCGTGTCCTATAGATGTTAGATGTTATAAATGCGTTGCTGTCCTGTAGGCGAGATTCCAGCTTATATGCAACGTCTTTCGGCTATCTTATCCTCCGGACTGAAACACCACAACACCAAAAATTTTTATGATGGTCATAGGTCTCTACTCGGGCAAGTACAGCACCAAAAGTCTTCTTGGTAATAACCTATTTAACCTGCTCTCAGCAAAGTGGATTCTATGCTTTTGTTCACAGAGAACCTGGATAAACTTTACTTTTAAGAGTTGATATATTTTAGGAAAGAGGTGCAAAAAGACTTGTTTAATATCATTACTATTATTATTAAATCTTTATTGTACACAACAAAAAATACAGAAAAACTTTAGACTAAAATAAACGTAAGTACAAAGGGCGAGCGAGAGAGAGAGAGGGCGTTTATGTGTCTACACTTTTAAAAAGTACAGTGCCACCAAGAAAAATAAATACTCTTTAGCAAGAGAGTGCCACCAACGAACCTTTTCAGTTAAACGTATCGCTAGTAAGGTGCTAAGTGATTCTGATTAAGAATTTGACGTAAAAAGTGATGTAAAAACAAAATAATTAAGCTCAATAAAACTGCAAAAAAACTGGCCCAATTAGGTACTGTGGACCACGCCGCGATTTCATAGATTTTTTCCAATATAGGTAACGTTTCCGAGATGATCCCATACAAATTAAAAAAAAAAAAACATGTGTCTTATTTTTTTTAATTTAAGTAACTAGTTTCTAGGAGTAGTTTTGAGTTATATTTTATAATGCATAAATCTTAGTTTACTTAAACAAAAACCTATGATTTATTAATGGTAACTCATAAACTACTAGACCGATCATGATAAAGTTGCAAAAAAAGTAATCGCCTAAACTACAAAAACCATAGGTACCTTAGGAATATATACCATAGGAATTGAGAAATTCCCCTTTTTTAAAGTTATTAAAGACATGTATTTCTGGTAGTTTTACTGTCGTGCTCAATGCTCACACCTCTTGAAGTCCGATTCCCCGAAGAAAAAGACTAAGATACAACTAGGGCATCCACAACTAGCCGAAGACATTAAGGCCCCATACTTAGTCAGCCAGAAGAGCCAATGAGCGCACTCCCCCGTTCCATGATTACTATGAAATAGTGCGCTCTAAAGTAAATGTCTTAAGCGCCAAATCACTATTTTTGACACTATAAAATTAATTTGAAAAAAACTATAAAACCTGAAAGTTATCTTTTATGCATAATAATTATCTATGTTTATGCTAAATCTGGTGTCGATATTTTCATAATTGAAGTAGACAGATGGGTTTTGCTCTCTAAAAAGGGTTGACTTTTTGTTTTTTTTCTATCGAGCAAAGTGAAATGAATCGTGTTTTGGAAACACTAGTCTTATAAAGCATATCAATGTTAATCTTGTGTATTTTTGTCGCCAAGAGCCGTAATTGCTTTGTATGAAAAAACAGTATATTGCTGACGTATTTTAGCATACATGGCCCCTTAAGCCTTCTAATGGGAGGTGGCGAAGTTTTTACCAACCGGACACATATCCAATTCCCGGCAACGTTGTTTTCATTATAAAATTAACAAAATTGTCACGTTGACCCGGGATTAAACCCGAGACGACATGAAGTCAAGTCCGTCAATTAAAACGCTGTGCCACAGATGATAGCAAAAGGATATTTCACGAAACAAAGATTTAGTTCCTATTTTGACTACTGAACACTGAACAAGTTGGTCGCTATTATAAACTCAATAGTCAATGTGATGTCAAATTATTCAAGTAATTTATACGCTATTTATATTTTAACAAACATACTAAATAGATCTCCATTAACATCGATACGTAGGGACTCCCCTGACTGAGTCCAACAGTTCAAGGACCTCAGTAATGCCGTCGTCTAACCTCGTGCCAAGTTTTTATAGGTACGGGTTGCTCTAAAAATTGTTTTTTTCGTAATTTAGACTACATTTTATTTAATTTAATTTTTAACGCAAAAGACAGCGAGCATGCACGCTGCTCCTTTGATGGTAAGAGATAACCGATGCCTATTAACACCATGGATGTTGTAGGTGCGTCGCTGTCCTGTAGCCGGGATGTTAATTCAATTGTGCATTTTTTTTATGATATTGGAAGGCAAACAAGCAGACGGATTTCCTGATGGTAAGAAATTCACGCCGCCTAGAGATACCAAAGGTGGTAATGGTGCGTGTGCGTTGCCAACCTGAGGCCGGGATGCTAGGCTTCGAGCAAAAGTAATTTTACCGGCTACCACATCCTCCTAACCGGAACATGTCAACGGCAAGCGCTGATATTATGGCGGCAGGAATAGGTAAGGCGGTAGTGTCAAAATGGCGTGTCGCTGCAAAACTCTGCCACCTAACAGCTACCTGCCACTCCGGACCGGAACATGGCATTGTCATTATAGCGTCAGGGATAGGTAAGGTGGTAGATCCCTCCCCGGCACAGCACTCTACCACCAGCTTTAATGTTGGTAATGTCACGTTTAGCCTTTAAACGTGTTATGACCAACGTGTTCCCCGTGTTGGTCCGGGCTCCTTTGCAGAATAGACCATCTGCCTTTCTGCCAGGCAGCTCGTAAAAGGCGAGCATAGGCTCACCGTCACTAGCACCGTGACATCTGACTAGGTGGTAGAGTTCCGTAGCGACTCACCCGGATTGGTACCACCGCCTTACCTATATCTGTCGCCATAACGTCATGACGTGTTCCGGTTCGGAGGCTAAGGCAGCCGGTAAACTTACCTTTGCTCGAGGCCTAACATCCTGACCTCAGGTTGGCAACGCACTATTACTATCTTTAGTGTCTCTAGGCGGTGTGAATTTCTTACCATCCGGAAATCCGTCTGCTTGTTTGCCTTCCTACAACATAAAAAAAAATTATTAAAATATATTTGTAATTGGAACACTCTGTATAAACAGTACTGATTGCGCCATGTGCATAATATGTACCTACTACACTTATTGCGCGGAAATCGCTCGATATATATATATTTATTTATATGACACTAATAACATTGTAACTGTAATGAGTATGATGAAAAGAGTCCGCTATGATCTGTAAAACTCATTTATCTAATTCTAAAAAAAAGTATCTTCACGCCCATATCCCCGAAGAGGTAGGCAGAGGCACAACCAGGGTACCCACGACTAGCCGAAGATACTAAGTCCCACAATCTGATAGGTGGTAAGCCTATCGCCAACCGGGCACGTATCCTATCCCGAGCAACATTTTTTTTATTAGAAAATTGGAAAAACCCAATTTTCTTTTGTTGCCCGACCCGGGATTCGAACCCAGCACCTCATGCAGTCAAGTACAACTACTGAACCGCTAGACCACAGAGGCGATAATCTAATTCTATTCGTAACCATCTCAATCCCGCCAGTTTTCAAGCAAGAAAATCGGTATCTAAATCGATCCATACTGTAAGGACACGTCGAACTTATAACAACTCTTTTTTTCTCTGTCTGTTTTTTTTATATTGAAATAAATAAATTTGAAAGGTGAAGACGTATGATGTACTTCTTCTACCTTTTTCCGTGTCACTACAAGTTAATGATTTGTTTGTTGTAGATATTGTACTGTGATAGAACATACATTTTTAGGGGCAGAATTTCGAAAATGTTAATAACATTTTTTTATTTGCGATGTAGAATATTTGTACAAGTATTCAAGTTAATCCTTTGATAGAATATAAAGTTTCATACAAATTATAACCTTAAGTTTTGTTTTCCGCCACGGGATGAAATTTAACTTTTTATAAGTCTGAAATTGAAGTGAGAAAATAAAAAAATCATACAAACTTCAATCCTCTATCTTACTCCCTTGGGGGTTAAATTTCGAAAAATGTTTTCATATGTTTTCATAGCGTTGTCTCACGTCATAAAACCTCGTTTCAATATATTTAGTTTTTTTGCTATATTTTTGAAGATGTTTTTTTCTAAATTTCGGCTCTGACTTAAGCCTCAGTTAGATTAGGTCAGAGAGATCAATCAGTTTCTCTTAGGACAGTTACTTTACAATATGTTACCGTCAAAGGAAATTTACTCTCTTCATTTTAGTCAGCGTAATCTTTAACTTAAAAAGATTTTTAGTAAATTGTTTCGCATCAAAATCGTTTGTTTTTGGAGTTTACTCCTTAAGAAACGATTTGAGTTATAAGGCCCGGTACGAATTTTATGAGGAGTAAAATCAAGTGTAACACGAAAAGTTGAGGCGTTACGTAGAAAGAGACAAACATATATATCTGTAGGATTGAACGTGTAAAAGAATGAGATGGAATACATCTCACAGCGTATCTCATTCTCGGGATCTCCTGCGCGATCCTTCGTAGTCTCCGTGCAGGAGGAGTCGCTATCTATCAAAATACTGACTATTTGGGATACTAATTTAAGAAGAATAAACATAAGTTTATCTGCTGTAGGAGACATGTGTGCTGCAAGATACATTTCGTAAGGAGTAAACTTCTATCGTGCGTCGTAGCTGACACACACACACTTTTTTTGCACAGGTCTTTGATACAAATCCTCGACTGCGAGTTGTACGAACTGATGCACGCTCATGGTGACTACACACATTTCTACTTTTGCTACCGGTGGTTCTTGTTGGACTTCAAACGAGAGCTACTCTACCAAGACGTAAGTTTTACATTATAAGGTACAGTTGTGCGAATTAATATCCTGATTAAACAACTTTATCTCTTGCTACCATTTTACCTAAAAAAGCAAACTATTAAGGCCCCATACTCGCCAACCAGAACAGCCAATCGCCGCACTCCCCCGTTCCATGATTACTATGAAATATTGTGCTTTAAAGTAAATGTCTTAAGCGACATTACTCACTATTTTTGACACTGTAAAAGTACAAATTTGAAAAAAAGTATAAAAACTGCAACTCTTATCTTTTAATTATAGTAGGTACTTACATAGATTATGTTTATGTTAAATCTGGTGTCGATGTTTTCATAATTGAAGTAGACAGTTGGGTTTTGATTTCAAAAAAGGGTTAACTTTTTGATTTTTCTATCGAGCAAAGTGAAATGAATCGTGTTTTGGAAACACTAGTGTTATAAAGCATATTAATGTTAATCTTGTGTATTTTTGTCACCAAGATCCATGATTGCTTTGTAAGAAAAAAAAACATTATACTGCTGACGTATTTTAGCATACATGGACCCTTAAGTAGCCTTAAGGGTAGCCGTTTAGAGTAATGGGCCACGCACCTAACTGAAATTGATGCTTCTCTTTTGCACCTACTTGAATCATACAAACTATTTATGTTTAGCAACGTATTACAACATTTTTCAGACTTGTTTATTCCCATCGTGTTGGTCCGGGCTCCTTTGTAGAATAGACCATCTGCCTTCCTGTGCCAGGCACCTCGTAAAAGGCGAGCATAGGCTTGCCGTCACTAAACCGTGATATCTGACTAGGTGGTAGAGTTTCGCAGCAACTAACCCGGATTAGTACCACCGCCTTACCTATTCCTGCCGCCATAACGTCATGACGTGTTCCGGTTCGGAGGGTAAGGTAGCCGGTAAACTTACTTTTGCTCGAGGCCTTACATCCTGACCTCAGGTTGGCAACGCACCATTACCACCTTTGGTGTCTCTAGGCGGTGGGAATTTCTTACTATCAGGAAATCCCTCTGCTTGTTTGCCTTCCAATGTCATAAAAAAATAAAATAAAAAAAGTAATAAGTATATTTTTAGGAAAGGCTGGTTTTAAACAAAAACTTTTACTATTATATTGTAATAATCACAAACGTTGATTCTACTGCTGGGTACAGACCAAGCAAGCAAAAGCGAACGCAGGCTAACAAAAATAACCAAAATAAAATAATGCATACGATCCTTCGTTAACTTTTGACTACCATCGCTAAGAATTATTGTTAACGTCCACTTAATGTGGACATAAGTCACAACAGCTTTGTTCACTGTGGGTGTCATGCGCCAAATTCGTTTCTTCACTCTTGCCCTGATCTTTCCCTGGCATATTACGAATCCAGCTAACTAACAACACTTCTACATTTCTATAGGTATTCGCTGCATGGGAACTCATTTGGGCAGCAAGACATGTTGCCTCGGAGCATATGGTGCTTTTCATAGCGTTGGCGCTACTAGAGACCTACAGAGACGTGATCCTGGCAAATGCTATGGACTTTACGGATATTATCAAGTTTTTTAATGGTAAGTGTGACCGATTTCAGCCAAGTACTGTTGTACGTTGTACAAAATAATTTTCGAAGCAATTTGTGACAGGAGGTGGATAAATGTTCGAATCTTATATTATTTTAACGTAGGTATGTTAATCAAATTCTCCTTCGTTTCTGAAACAATTTCAAAAATCCTTTTTTTATTTGAAAAAGCATACTTAATGCAAACAAATAAAAATGCAAAATAAAAGCATACATTTAAGCATACTTAAATGTATGCTTTTTCTTATTCATTGAAATCGTAGTCGGTTTTTTGTAGTTATATATCACCAACATTATTGTCTGTTTTGTTACATGTTTACCAAATCCTAAGAATTGTCAAAAATATTTAATTGCTGCTCTTATGTTGTGCTTGATATTTTTAAACTGCATTTTTAAGAAAGAACGGAAATCTATTTTTTAGCTCTAGATCAAGTTCAGTTATATCGAATTTTGCGCTCTTCGATGGCGCATATATTCACGGACGGTGGTTCAAATCCGCTCTTGCTTTTTTTTTAATTTGTAAAAAAAAGTATCTTCACGCCCAAATCCCCGAAGGAGAGGCAGAAGCACAACCAGGGCATCCACGACTTACCCAAGACACTAAGTCCCACAATGTGACAGGTGGCAAGCATATCGACAACCGGCACATATCCAATCCCGAGCAACGTTTCTTTTTTTTATTAGAAAATTAATAAAAACAAATTTTGTTTTTGTTGCCCGACCCGGGAACCCGGGATCTCGAGCAGTCAAGTCCAAGACCTGGATCGCAAGACCACAGAGGCGATCAATTTGTAACTTTCCTATTTTCTAATTTGTACATTCTTATTTTCAGAAATGGCTGAACGTCATGATGCCAACAGCGTTTTATCTCTCGCCAGGGATCTTGTGTTGCAAGTACAAACTTTAATAGAGAATAAATAAAATGTATATCAAATAACATATAGTAGGAACCATGTTATAAAAACTATAGTCTATTTACGTAACGGCCATGTCTTGGGCGCTCTATTTTCTTAATAAAACATAACAATTTATAAAATCGCATTTGGAATCATAATAATCAATCTTATGGACAATACCGACCAAAAATAGTAATCGAAAGATTGCAAACGTAATACAAAGTTTGAAAAGATTAGTCAATTAAACAATGTCGGGAATGCTCACTTTGATGTTTCAAATATAATTTTACGTAAGATCTTTTCTTTTCTACGACTATTCAATCAACAAGTAACTATAGCTTGTTGGTATAGTTTGTTTCTAAATCTATGGATGGAACGCAATAATAATATGAGATGAATGCTTGATACTCAGAAATTTTAAAATTTAAGCCATGAGAGTGTAAACCCTCTAAAGTGAGGTTTGAAACTGACTTCAATCTTAGATCCGAGTTAGAGTCAAATCCTTTAGTCAAGTTTACTTTAAAATTTCGATTTGTCAGCACTTTAAGGTCCAATAAGGTTTGAGTGATGTCTTTTTAAAGGGGCACAAAGTGTTCATATGCAAATTTTCTCTAGATTTTAGAGCGGTGAAGACATCGGCCACAATATATTCATATTTATATAATAAAAAATCTCCTAACTTAAGCAAATTAGTAAAATATGTAGATACTACTAATTTTATATTGTTATACAATAAAATATTTATGAAAAATGGATAACTATTTTAAAATTATTTACAATTAAAAGTATTCTTACGGCATTAAGAATTATGATATAATTTTCAAAGTATATTATACTTACCTAATCATAAAATTAAAATATAAATTTTGTATTCTTAATTCGTCATTGTCTTTTGTCTCTTAAGTTTTGCGCAGTCAAAAGAATATATTTATATGTTTCCTGACATAAAATTTATATTATACCAGTTGTTCTGGCACTTCGTTTCACCTATTCAGTTTGTATGGGAAAAAACTTACTTCTTACCTTCCTCGCACAGACGGTATGAAAACTATATCATGCCCGTCTCCTAGTTCTACCTCCCTATCCATTTTCAACCAAAGATTTTTGAGCTACAAATAGCGGAAATAACGCGAATTTCTTTTATTTTAAGATTAAATATATATTTAATATTTATAAAATTATTAACGGAATAGTAATGATAATTGCTGATATGATGATTTATGACATTTTAATTCATAACATATATTTGCAAGAGACTTCTTTGTACATTCATGATATACTCGAAAAAATATTCGCTCGTGGAAAGCTTCTTCCTACAAACATTCAATTCACTTGTGTTTTAGCATATTACAGAAAAAACTTTTAAATAAATTACAATTTGGTTGCTATATTTAAAGAGAAAATCTCCAGCTTGAAATCTACCTCTAGTTTGGTCAAATTAATAAAGAAACAATATTTGTTTGAAAGAAGGATATAAATAATTGTTTTCATAACTAAATGCTTTATTGCAATCAGTCTGGTAGAACTTTAAACTGGAATAATACCAATTCGTTAATATATATTTAGATAATTCACTAACCAGAATAGTCGTTGCTGAAAGAATCAATAAAAAAGTAGTAGTTTATTGTCTTCGAAACTGCTAATATTATGTTAAAAATAATATATGCTACAAAAATTAAATGTTCTGAAATTAAATGTTCAAAAATATCTTCACATATCACAATTGTAATTGAATCGCAGGTAATTTTACATAAAATATAAACCCTATTCGTATTTTAAAAGTATATTTATATGTTGGTTACTCAGTTACGTCTTAAAGTCTAAACATAAGACAGTGTGAAGGCGTACTCATACGGTGCTGTTGGTACACTTAGACGAAAAAGGCTTAACCGTTTTAATTTATTTTGCTCATAACAACATATAGGTGCATTTTAAATATGTATTTTTCTACGTTATTAAAGGCCTACATTTAATAAAACAAGTCAATTGTGACGTAATCCCCAAATACAAAAGAAAATTGGGCTAGAAAAAAAGTACCAAAGTGCACTCTAGCTACGGGGTCCACCGAATCTAGCAAAATTTTGACTGTGGTGTATGAAACAAAATAGTTTGGAAATCTCTGAGTTAAACTATTAAAGAATTATCCTCACACTAACCTATAATTATGCTTACATTTCTTTGCTCAAAGCTCGCACCAGCAGACTTTACATAAAGATCCTATTAATACTGATGATGTTGAGTATCAAAAAATTAATTTTTCTAATAGAGATATTTTTAATGAGTTGTTTTTGATTTAGGTATACT
Source organism: Calephelis nemesis (assembly GCA_002245505.1). Taxonomy (NCBI): domain Eukaryota; kingdom Metazoa; phylum Arthropoda; class Insecta; order Lepidoptera; family Riodinidae; genus Calephelis; species Calephelis nemesis. The sequence continues at coordinate 11,899 of NJDD01002754.1, forward strand.
TCAAATACTAGCGTAAGGCGTTCGTTCACTTTTGTATTGTACATTTATTTACAACATCAAAACTTTAAGATCTTGTTGTATGCTTGTAAGTTTTCACAATTAAATACAGTACTACTATTTCAATTATGCACTTCGGGTTTACACTTTACACTTTTAAAACTTTATACTTATATTTTTAAATTGGCTGACCTAATCTAAATAACAAAGCGAAATGATTGATTATGTAATAACAACTCTATATACATATCGTTAAAATACATTCCGATTTCCGAAGCTTGACGAATATAGCCGAAGCGCATAATTTAAACAGTACTACTATAACTGAATACATATAGTATATGTTTAAAAATTCATGAATTTAGAATGTCTTCATAAATTTACATATCCCACAACTACTAGCTATCCTCAGTCGGACGTACCTATAATGAGGAAACAATTATATAAAACCTTCATATTCATTTTTAAACGTTTAATATTATCTAGAGAAAAAAGAGTTATATGGTAAATTTATTTATTATATAAAATACAGACTAAAACAGGTAAACTAAACATTATTGTAAATAACAACGAAAACTATTTCTGTTTTACTATCAAACATAAATACTATGTTGTAGGGGTAGAGATGATATAAAGTCTAAAAAATTATTATAACGTACCATCTGTAAAAGTCTGTTAATAATTGATTGAAGCATGTGATTATATTAAGTTAAAATATATGTACTTGTGTTTTCATACAAATTCAAAGTTACTTTAAGAATGTATTTCCTAAATTCTTAAGAAAATTTATGTGTATTATAGAAAATCACTTTTGATTTGAACTGTACTAAATCAAAATGACAGTCTTCAATATTATAATGGTAAGGAATAAATATAACTTCTGAAACTAAGTAATAATAGTAAATCACATTATTATTATTTATTTACACATTTCTTAGCTATAAAGTTTATTTAAAAAAAAACAAGTTAGATGTTTGGTATTTTTTTTATTTGCATTAGTTATTTATTTGTAAGTGAAAGTGATACAATATATAGTTGTGGGTTTTTTTTAATATCACACCTACAATACCTAACTACTTCTATTAACAACACTTCTATTAAACACGTACTACAACATACCTGACGTCTTTTTTATTGAGATGGTGAAAAGCTGTTACCGTATAAAGGCCACGATATCTTTGAAAAAAATCAAAATCACATGTATCAAATTAAAAGAATATGAACATTTTCAATCGACTATATAATGAAAGTATACAGAATATTATATAATTTGTGCATAAAACGAGTCTACTTTAGAAATTCTATCTCTGGAAAGACAAATGGCAAAAACTTTAAGAGTTTCAAGTTTTTACCACTGATGGTAGAATATTTTTTTAAATAACTAATTTGTATTCATATTTTAAAGGGAAAAATAGTTATACAGTTTTAAAAATGTGTATATTTGGAAGCTTTACTATTAACAGACGATGGGAAATACCAAACAAATAAGTAATAAGTGCGGGTATTGCTATTCTAGAAACATTTCTGGAGATACACATATAACGTTATGTTATTTTTTAATTACTTGTTTTAATTTCGTACATTAATCAATAAATTAATATTTTATATCAATAACAATATATTTTAATTTATAAATTGATATTTAATATTATTAAAATATCAATTTGTATACATACTAAATATTAAAAGTTTGTCTTCCTCAAATATAAATTAAGGTGAAGTACATCTGTCTTATTTTATCAAATGAATTTGAATATTAACAGTTGATAATTGATGGTAAAATATTACACATTTGTCATTTATACTATTTGACCAATCCGATGTTGGTTTTTGAGAAAACTAAATGTGTTGATTAAATAAACTTGTTAAACATATACAATTCTTGATTATAATTCATAAATTATTACAATATAAAATATGATTTATTGCATAACTACGCTGTTAAAAATAGCACGAGATCTTGGTATTAAATATAATATTAAACTAACAAAAATCTGTAATTGACATATTTTCCTCAATTTAGTTGTATTTGACCAAATATTATATAAACGAATTAAACATATTTTAAAATTAAAACATGTTTCCTCAATATAGTCATATATGACAATATATAATTTTTGAGATACACCTCAAAAATTTAAACTTTTTGCCATATTCCATTTGCTTTTAGTTCGCTCTAAATGCTGTTAAAACTTTACAATTGTAAATTTTGACATTATTTCTAACAAATGAATTTCAGATTTACTGATGATACTGATAAAAAAACATAGTAAGCAAAACAATTCACACTAGAAGTTACCATTGTCATTGTCACTAGCCATAGTTACGATGTAAAAATTGTGTTGTCTCCGTACCAAAAAAAGAAAATATTTTTATTCCTTCAATTAATTTAGATTATTTTTTTATACCTATGATGCCCATGTTACTTGAAATCAGCATCCATGTTAAATAATAATTTGGAGAGAACTAACCCTTAACAACAGAATAATATATTTATTTTTATGCAGATAACTATTTCACTTGTTAGCAACACAAAAATTAAGTAACGAAACCTAATGTATCGAATATATTTTAAGAAATAAAATAATGTATAATATATTCTTGTATCTTTTTAAAGTCACATCTATTTTGATTAAGGCTTTCCTGTTTTTGCGCTTGTTCAATAATTGTGATTTGTAATACGCTTATGTAAAACCATTTCCTCAGAAACTATAGACAGGCCTACATCCTAAGACATACCTAAGCATAGCTTTACCACTGTGTTATAAACACAGGTTTGTGTCAAATGTAGAGTTTTCATTTAAAAATGATATAATATTGAATGTTTCTAAATAAATGTTTATATGTACCTAAATGTTTTTTATTTTATCATTCAACCATGCCAAAAAACTGACAAGCGAATTGTGATCAATTAAACGAAACCAAATTCTGACGGAAAATACTCCGTCACGTTTTATTGTATACTGCTGGTCCGATAACGACGGCTAAAACCAGAATGCTGGCTCATCCCAACACAAACTCTCAAAACACAACACTATACCGTCGTCGCCGGTCTCGGCAATGAAGAACGGTTTTTCGCCAGTCGTCACGCCGAGCGACGAGCCACTATTTCTCCAATCAATAGACACAATAACCAAAACGCAGCATCAATTCGAGGTTCGGTTTCCTGGAAGACCGCCCTTGTTGCTGACGTTATAGGGAATATTCCAATCCATCTAAATAGTTATGCTTTGGGCTCAGCACTCTACTTGCTCTTAAGACGAGGTACGGTCTCCCGGGAGACAGCCCTTGTTGCTGGCGTTGTAGGGAACAGTCCAATCCATTTATATAATAATGTCTCGGGCTGAGCACTCTGCTCGGCCCACAAAGCTCAGTGAAGTTGTAAAAATCGCGAGATTAGCAACAAATTAGTCACTAAAAATAAACCCTAGCGCATAAAGTTCGTTGAAGTTGTAATCACGGGATTAGGAACATGTTAGTCCCTTAAACAAAAGACGAAAAAATAGTGCAAAACAATACCTACTTCTGGTATATAGTCATGAAGAAAAGAGATTAACCAAAGTTACCTAAGATCGGAGTTGTGACCTTTGTCATCAAAATTATTTGTTATTATTAACTGATTCAGTTATAAGCTGATTTTACATATTTTTAGATTTGTTTTGTTTTTCACACTATTTAAGTAGGTATCGAAAAAATATTCTAACAGGTGAAAAACACATATTTATACTGTTGGAACAGTCTCATCCATCTAAATTATGTCTCGGGCTAGCTAAGCCTAGAGCTCTACTTGTTCAGAAAGTTCGTTGAAGTTCTGAAAACCACGGGATTAGCAAAACGTTACTCACTTAAAAAAAGACGGAAAATAGTGCAATGCAATAGATTACAACGCAAACATAGACAATTATAGTAAACAGTATTTGTTTCGTGGTTTACAAAACCTGCATGCAACGTAGCTAAAAACTATCACGTCAGCTTTTAAACAATAAAATTCGAATTGAAGTGCCACGTGCCACAGACAGACACAAGCACACCCAAACACACACACACTCTTACACACATAGAGGGAGAAAGAAATACATAGAGATTTGCTCACAGGTAACACATATTTGTTTATTTGAAGTTAGTTTAAAATATTGAACCCATTTGTACACTTAGCTTTAGTTTGCATAATTTTAGAGTGGTAACGCTTATATATTACCACAAGTACCTCGTACTTATATGCGTATCACCATGAAGGGTCGGGGCCGGTCACGTAGTGGGTTAAAAAAGAAGTAGGATAGAATTGGCTCGGTTGAATTGTTATATGTGGCTGCAACTTCAATTTCAATTTGTAATGCCGTGCTTCCTAAACTTGCCCATAAAATCCAAAGCTTATTGCCGTAAGAGAGAACTAGGGTAACTTTTTTTTTAAAATTATTCCATTGTAAAAAGCAAAGTTGCTCTTAAGTTACATAGTCTTTAAAACAATTTCACTTCTAAATCGACATTAAATTGGGCAAATAGGTATTTTTTTTAGGTGAATTTATCAGTTAAAAGTGGTTTTTTTCATACCTACCTACCATTTGAAGGAAAAAAATGTGTGTTAAAGTCTAATCTAAAGTCCGTTTCTAATTCGACATGACTAGTCTATGAAAAAAAAGGAGAATAATCACACATCTTAACAAGTTCCAGCAGCAGGGAAGATATTTAATATGCGGCCAAAGCCACAGGCAACAGCTAGTGTAGTTGTACAATTTATTTTGGTGCATAATAAAGTGTGTTAATTCATTTTATTGAAGTTATACTTCTTTTGGCGCGTTTGGAAAAAATGATAAGGGTAAATTTTTACGATGCGCGCGCACACCGTCACGAAAAACCGACATGACGAAGTTAGCTATAGATAACATTTTAGTTTTTCAAAAAAAGGTACCTTAAATATTTAATAAACTTTATTTAACTAAATAATGCATTATAATAAAACTTTTAATCTATTAAATACCTTTTTTCTATGGTTAGTGTCATTTTGTCTACAAATGTAAAATAAGGCAAAAGACAAAATTTTTAAAAAGATTTTTATCTTATTACGCCGAAGAAGTATAACTCCTAACGCGTGTACATAAGTACACACACAATTTTTTTTCGGCAAACATCCTCTTTGACATAGTTTTCTTCACATATTTAGTAACGTTTATAATATTTATTTTATTGTGGTTTATGACGCTGACTGTACTTCGTCTAGGGGAATTTTCCGAACATCTAAAATGATTCAACTATAGTCATTTAACCTTAAACTCATCAATTGCAAGAAATATAAGTAATTAATCAATTATGATTGTTTAAACGTAATATTTTGTCCATACTTGGAAGTGTTTTGCAAAACACTTTTAGGGAAGTACCGTGAAAAAATTACACTTACTAATAAATATATTATTTTGTTGGCTGTCACTCGGGTTTCACTTGATTCACTCTCTCATTTAAAGCATTTGACCACAACCATGAGTTTACGGCTTGTCAAGTGTGCTTGTTAAATACTCGCTACCGTCTCTGTAAATTATTTGTGTGAAAACTTTTAACATCGCCTCTATTGGTAACTAAGAAACACATTTTTAGACCAAAAGTGCCATTTACCGACACGTAATTTACCAAACCTAATCTATACTAACTCACGGTAAAGGCTCTGTGGAATACATAGTTACCTACCGTCCCTGCGTAAGCAAAAGTCGCTATGTGTTTTTATTAAATTTGGTGTTTAAAACTATAGTATTCCTTTTTTTTAACGCTCATGTATTGAAAACAGCTACGTAAAACATTTCTTGTTTAAAGAGTTGTCAAATGTATCTATTATTTATTTACATATTATATGTTCTTTATAAATACGGAATGTGCCACGATGATATCAAGTAGCAAAAATTAAAATAAAACACAATGCGACTTTTGCCCGCGCAGTTTTCAGGTCATAGCGTTACGTCGTAACACCAGTGCTCCCCTTCGTCTTTATCCGTACTGAAAGTAGGGTAACCGTTATACTAGCAATAATATAAACTCGCACCAGCCACAACTATGGTGTCATTAAGCGACGGAAGCAAAAGAGAGTGCCCTGCTTTTAGCTATCTTACAATTAAAGAACTATACCATGTTTTGTCAGGATTGGTTGGTAGGTTTTTGAATTTTATAGACGCAGCACAAGTACCCATTGTTTGTCCTATATGAAATAAAATACTTCTATTATTATTAATATTTATGTTTCGGCGTGTACCCAGGTAGGTAAACAATCATGTTCACATCTATTCTTTTTAATATACCTTCATTGGTATAGGGTTTGTTTTAATACTCGAAAGTGAGGGCGAACCCCTTTTTGCCGATTCGCCTTCTATCGGATATACCGTTGCTTAAAAAATAAGTAATTTTTTTCAATGAATACCGTAAGCATTTTCTCCCAGAACCATGAGTTAGTATAGAATACGTTCGGTAAGTTACGTGAAAAAATCTATGACACTTTCGATCTAAAAGTTTCAAAGTTCAAGTTTCGGTTCAAAGTTTTCATACAAATAATTTACAGAGTCGGTAGCGAGTATAGTAAACTTGACAAGCCGTAAACTCATGGTAAGAGCTCTCTTACCTTGGGTAACGGTGGCAGAACGTGGTGGCAAACACGTGGATGGGTCGCAAAACTCAGATTATAACAAAGGACACATTTCTCAACTACTCAATGGATTACTAATTAAAAATAATGGTTGTAAATTTATTTTATGGATCTAAAATTAAACTACATAATTTATATAATATCTTTCACATATATATTACACTAGCTGTCCCGGTGAACTTCGTTCCACCCGTTAAGTTTGCAAGGGGAAAAATAAAGTATTGTTTTACCCATTTTCCCTGCAACTTTTCTGGTTTTTCTCTTCATAAGGACCTTCTTCTGACAATAATAAACACAACAAAAAAGAATGAGCCAAATCGGTTCATTTAGCAATTCATTTTTATATTATAGATTAAATAATAAATTATTACTTTATGAATATCACATTGATTTAGTTCAAATAACAAAGGTAATAAAAGTCTTTACGGATAATAAATTAGAAATAAAACTAAATCTGTATGTTATATTTTGAAAAAACAAATATTACGTACTTACGCTTTATACTTTACAGAACCCAATAAAACGGTGATAAAAATATTACGGTTTTCTGTTCATTTCTCACACAAAAACTGTTGAATGGATTTCGAACAAATTGTATGTATCTAGGTTTAATTGCATTTTTTTTTTCGAATTGGCTAACCGCGAGGTTTTTACAACTTCACCGGGATATAGTGGATGTAGTCCTGTACTACATTGGTGGTACTGGCTGGTGCTTGAGCCAGTCATCCATAATTAATTCATAATTAATCCATAAATAATATTGACCGCCTCGTTGGTCGAGTGGCTAGCGTACACGCCTAACTACGTCAACCAACCGCGAGGCTCAGGTTCGATTCCCGACGGGGGCAGGCATTTGTGTGAAAAACATTTAGATGTCTGCTTTTCCAGGCCTGGGTGTTTATTAAATTTATTCTGGTATCTATTTATGTATTTCTATGTAAGGTATTTGCGCCTGAGATAGAAATAAGAAATTTTAAAAATTACAAAATATTGAAAATGAGCCACCTTAAGAACTGGGCTATCTTATACGCAAGTACCTTATTACAATCGTTGACTAACACCCATAACACAAGCATATAATTTGCTTACTTTGGGGTTAGATTCAATTTGTGTGACTTGTAAAAAAATTATATATTAAAATCCAGATA
>NJDD01002754.1:19979-55718 GCA_002245505.1 Calephelis nemesis
TCGAGTGGCTAGCGTACACGCCTAACTACGTCAACCAACCGCGAGGCTCGGGTTCGATTCCCGACGGGGGCAGGCATTTGTGTGAAAAACATTTAGATGTCTGCATTTCCAGGTCTGGGTGTTTATTAAATTTATTCTGGTATCTATTTATGTATTTCTATGTAAGGTATTTGCGCCTGAGATAGAAATGAGAAATTTTAAAAATTACAAAATATTGAAAATGAGCCACCTTAAGAACTGGGCTATCTTATACGCAAGTACCTTATTACAATCGTTGACTAACAGCCATAACACAACAAATAATTTGCTTACTTTGGGGTTAGATTCAATTTGTGTGACTTGTAAAAAAATTATATATTAAAATCCAGATATAATCGTAACTGTCTGTACTGGTATTCCAAAAAAAACGAAATGCCTGCCACGGTAGTTCTTGATTGTATCTTCTAGCAGTACCGTACCGTACCGCAGTAGTTATGCGGAACCAATTTTGATCAGTTTCATTTTGAAAGTTAAGAATGTATTTAATAATACAAGGTAAATCTCATCGCCTCTGTGAGCTAGCGATCCAGGTGTTAAACTTGACTTCATGAGGTCCCGGGTTAGATTTCCGGGTCGGGCAACAAAAAGAAAATTTGTTTTTTTTTTAAATTTTCCAATAAAAAAATGTTGCTCGCGATCGAATATGTGCTCGGGACTTAGTGTCTTCGGCTAGCTTGTGTGCCCTGGGTGAGCCTCTGCCTAAATCTTTCGGGATATGGGCGTGAAGATCAATAACGTAAAATGGTTATAACTATTAGGTTTAGGTCATAGGATTAGGTTATAAATATTCTTAGATAGAAGAAATTCACCAACTTAAAAAAAATGCAGGCGTGTTCTTTATAGACACTGAAGAAAAGCGATGACGTTGAGTTACTAACCTGAGTCTCAGTTGTTAATTCTCTTAAGTGCGTAGGTTAAGCGGTTCTCTTACTGAAAATAATCATGGTGAGCGCTGCAGTAATTGCAGATTAATGCCTGGTTGCTATAAAAATCAACGAAACGTAATCCGTAAGGTTAACCATTCGTATAATGCTTAAAAGTAACGGAGTTGTTACTCATATTTTAAAAACGAGCAACTGGTGTTAGCTTTCTTACTAATTGCACTAAATATTACTATCCGTAATCAAAACAACTTGTTTCTTAAATATAGCAACCGAACATAAGTATCTTCACGCCCATATCCCCGAAGGGGTAGGCAGAGGCACAACCAGGGCACCCACGACTAGCCGAAGATACTAAGTCCCACAATGTGATAGGTGGCAAGCCTATCGCCAACCGGGCACATTTCCAATCCCGAGCAACATTTTTTTACTAGAAAATTGGAAAAACACAATTTCCTTTTTGTTGCCCGACCTGGGATTCGAACCCGGGACCTCATGCAGTCAAGTCCAACAACTGAACCGCTAGACCACAGAGGCGACTGATTGAAAACCAGTAACCCTACATGTATTCTATAGAGACAGTATAGCATAGTGTTGTGCAACTACTTGCTAGTATTAACAGTGTCGTTACCATAAAGACAATGTTTGGCACTATTGTGTTCCAGTCTGGAGAGTGGGGTAGCGTGTAAGCGTGCGTAGACCTAATACCTTGGCCACAAGACAGCGACACGCCTATAACATCTATTATGTCTATGCCGCGTTCGTCTCTTTTCATCAGGCCGTGCTTATTCGCTGTCTACTTAAAAATACTTTTTATTATCTGAATTTTATCGGTCCTGTGTTGGACTTGACTTTAAAGGGTACCGGATTTGATCCCCTTGTTAGGCAACAATAATTAAGCGAAGTAAAACTGCAATAACCGACTGAAACTATTTCATTAGCTACCATATCGCTTCCTGATAATTCTTTTTTCGGAAGATAGCAAATGTGTGCGAAATAGTACCACATACATTTTATCATCATTACTATCTAATAGTATTTTAGTAACACTTAATTACTTATACATTTACTAAAATTTGTACACTAATAAATATATAAATTAAAAAACCACTAGTCAGATCATGATAAAAACTAATATGGGACCACCTCGGACTCATGACCTATCTTTCTAAAAAGGACCATCAAAATCGGTTGTCTGTTGATCGAGTAATAGCGTAATTTGTTTGCAATCAAAGAAATATACAGTCGAATCTCCTTCTTTTTTGGAATCTGTTGAATTGAATACTCAGACAACAAAAAAGGTCAGCAAAATTGGTCAATCCGTTCAGGCATGATTGCCACGCGAATTTGGGATTCATTTTCATCTTATATCTATAAAAATCTTGTGTCACGATGTATGTTGCCAATAAACTCCAAAACTACTGAACCGATTTCGATAAAATTTCTCATGTATCTGTAGTTTGGTCAATCTTAAAAGATAGGATAGTTTTTATCCGGATTTTGGCGGGACGAAGTTCGCTGGGGCAGCTAGTTTTTATATATTATTACTAGCTGACCCAGCAAACTTCGTATCGCTTGACTTATTGCTTCGATAGTAGCGCAGTCTGTCGGATCCGATGTGAAACATTCCAAAACCAACAACGACTTATCATTAAAAAATTAATAAAAAACATTTTCCAGGAGACCAAATTGTGAATCTAAACCATTCTCGAATTCCCTTGAACACGCACAAAAACTTTCATCAACATCAGTCCAGCCGTCTGGAAGGAGTTCAGTGACATACACACTCACAGAAGAATTATATACATATATAAAGATATAAAATATGATTTACGATTATGATTGACAAAATAAAAAAAATGCAAATTAAAATTTCTTAAAACAATTTATTTTATTTAGGCAAGAAAACACATACATTATAGAGCAACGTAGTTTTAATTTTTTTATACAACTATACAGTTTCTACATTGTGAAGAATGTACAAATCATTATTGTATAATATATCATATTCTTAAATCTATCAACAATGATCTAAATAAATATGTGCTTAGTAACAATAGAGTTAAGCTTGAAGGCTTATATTTATAAAAAAAAACGGCTACCTTAAAATATCGGTAAACTATTTACAAAATGTAGCTGCCAACCATTTGTACAGAACTTATTGAATCATGATATTTTTGAACGCCTCGTCGGACCACCACCAACCTCGAGGCTCGGGTTTGATTCCCGACGGAGGCAGGCACTTGTGTGATGAACATTTAGATGTCTGCATATCCGAGTCTGGGTGTTTATTAAATTTATTCTAGTATTTGTATGTATTAGTATCGTTGACCCTTTACACAAGCATATAATTTGCTTACTTTAGGGCTAGATTCAATTTGTGTAACTTGTGAACGGATATTTATTTGTTTACTTTTAAAATTACTAGATATAGACTTTTTATTTCAAATAATAAATAGCTCGGGCTATTTTTACAAACTGAAATAGCCCTAAAGTAATGTTGTAGGTCAGTTCACAGCACTAAAATATATAAATACTTAAATTTAAGAAACAAACACATCTAAAAACACTGACAAATTTGTTTCTCACACATGCCTGCTTCTGTTAGAAATCGATCCCAACCCACGCAAATTGTTAGTGGTATTAGACGTACCTACACGCTAAGTCACTAACTTTTCGACCAACGAGTCAGTTACACCTTAAAATAGTTTCTTGATTTCTTATCTCATCTTACAGATATTAAGTTAAGACTTTAAAGTTTAATTAAAACCAAGCACGTATAATCAAATTCATTTTAAGTTATATTAATTTGCAGATTAAGAAAAAACAAAATTGTATAGATACAAGTCCAGCAACTCCTTTTAGATTAATGTATTTTTTACAAAAAAATATACAAGTGCAAGTAATGTTTTGTAATGATATTTTTCTTATAGTCCAGTTAGCCTTTTTGTGATTTTATAACTACGCTTTTAAAAAATATAAACAGATAATTTAATTAATAAAAAACAGTTTTGATAATTTTTTGCAACTAATATTCTTAACAGACAGCAAAATACCATACAATACCATCGACCAACCCGAAGGTTTAGGTTCAATCCTGATAGAGGCATGCATTTTAATGATGAATATGTAGATGTGTAGCCACCGTGGTCTAGCAGTTCAGTTGTCGGACTTGACTGTGTGAGGTACGGTATGTATCGGGCAACAAGAAGAAAATTTGGTTTTTCCAATTTTCTATTAAAAAAAAACGTTGCTCGGGATTGGATATGGGCCCGGTCGGCGATAGGCTTGCCACCTATAACATTGTGGGACTTAGTGAGTTCGGCTAGTCGTGGGTGCCCTGATTTTGCCTCTCCCTACCTCTTCGGGGATATGGGAGTGAAGATACTTTTTTTCTGTATATTTATGGGTCTTGGTGTGTTTATTAAATACAATCAAACGGGACTTCAAGTATATGTATTGATATCATTGGCTAAAACTCACAAATCAAGTAAATCTACAATAATATTATAAAGATAAAGAGTTTTCATTTGTTTGTTTGTTTATTTGAACGCGCTAATCTGAGAGACTACTGGTTCTTGTTAAATAACACTTTCATCGAGGAAGGCTAGAGGCTATACATCATCACGTTGAGACTAATAGGAGCAGAGCACTAATGATGATTGATTCAAAAAAGGGGACATTTTCCTATTGAGAGCTCCCGTTGCGTTAACGATTAAAGTTTATGTTTATGACAGAATTGTTGTCCTTATAAAAAATCTAAAAAAGTTTACAACGGTTAAAAACATGTAAAACTAGGTAAGCTCACTTTAACCATTTTAGCCTAAACAAATTTGTTCTAAGATAATGCATTATTTGCGAAGGTGTTTTTTCATTAAAACTATATTAATACTTATCCAAATAGATAAGTTATTCACCACAAGTATCTATTAAATAATAAGAATTCGCGAGCGAAGCCACGGGTATCAGCTACTTTGTCTATGAAATAAATTAGTAGGTACATAAAACATTAAATTTAAATTGTGTGATTTGTTCAAGGAGATTTATCATTAAGGGTTAAATCATTAAATAAATAGATTATGCTGACACATGTTTTCTTGACGCTACTGAAGAACTACTTAACAAATTAGAAAGACTTCAAAATCTTTGCATTAGATTTATCTATGGTCTCAATAAATTTGATCATGTCTCGAGTTACAGAGGAATAAGTATAGGAGCTTACGTCGTAATTTTCATTTATTGTGTCTTTTATATAAGATCCTTTTTAATCCGAATTTCCCGAGTTATCTCCGTGATTCCTTTCAGTTCCTACATTTCACTGAATCTCCTTGTCGTCCTCATGTTAAAACCTGGTTACGTTTCCCTGTTAGTAATTCTGCTTTTTATACTCAGTCATTACTGTTCGTGCTGCTAGCTAGCGAAAATCGCGGCTAGCTAACAGCTATGTAGCTGAATACGCAGTGCGCTACAGCGCGCAGCTATACCTATGGCTATCAACAACTAACCATAACTCGGTTAGTTCTTGATAGCCATATAGCCAAATAGCTAGCTATTTTACCGACGGGTAGCATAGCCGTGGCTATTTCGTTCACAGCCGCTATATAGTTGGCTATAACTGTACCTCCTCATGTCTACTCAGTCATGTCCTTGATAACACATTTGTCTAAAGATAACAATTACCATCAACTGAGATTCGTTTGGTTCGTATTCTCTTAAAAAAATAATGTCAAAATCATGTGACTACCTTTCTTTATGGATAGTTACTTTACTCTTTGTTTACTATTGAAAGATAATCGAAACGTCATGCCAATTTAGAGCTTAAGCGTTAATAATGAGCGAAGAGTATTTGTCCATTATAACCATAAAATGTGATTCAAATCAATGATAATATGACGGCTTAAATTGTCCATGAAATGACTTACGTGTAGCCTTTGTGATTATCAGGGCCTTTACCATGAGTTGGTACAGATTGCGTTCGGTAAGTTATATGTCGAAATCTATGACACTTTTGATCTAAAAATGTGTTTCTCATATTTACCAATAGAGGCGCTGTTCAAAGTTTTCATACAAATAGTTTACAGAGACGGTAGCGAGTACGGTAAACTTGACAAGCCGTAAACTCGTGGTAAGGGCTCAGCTATTTCAATTATGTGACTCTAATGTTTACTTTTATAGTAAATAATAGGGATGAAAATAGCGAAAGATACTCATTTTATTTCTCGGAACTTTGAATCTTTCGAGTAAAATACATGTAACTTTAGAATAATATAAATTTAGGGGAATTTAAAAAATGTAATTATTTACATGTATGGTACGTGTATTAATCAATGTATTTTTCATAAATGGCAATAAATGTAAAAAAACATATTATGGAAATTCAGAATAAACATATTGTTTTAAAAATGAAAAAGTAAATGAGGATGCTGATTTAACCAGTAAGTTATTTTATTATGTTAGGACTAACATAATAAAAAAAGCGAAAATACGATGTAAAATACATGTAAAAAACGGAAACTTGTGAAAGATATACCGTAAAAATTCATTGCCAGTTTCTGTATTTATTGAATAATACAAAGTCCGATTGAAAAAAACATGTATTTTACTTGCAACTTTCAATTATTAAAAAACCTATCTGACAGAGGATATCCATATGCAGTATCGCGGATGCGATGCTCATATTTTAAAAATAAATAAGTGATGCCATCTTCACTTTTCACGATGTTTTAAAATTGACTAATTTCTTTTCCTAAAGGTCCCGAAGGTCTGTTGGACTGATGACCAATCCAAGAACGTCTATAAAATAGTCGTCCTGCAGTCGTCATTCCTTAAAGGCCAAAAAAACCTTTGTGATACTCCTGGTGTTGCGGTTGTCCGTGGGCGGTGGTGACCACTTTTCATTTGGTGACCAAGTGGGTCGTTGAGCTCGTTTGCCTCGTCTTATATAAAAAAAGTGGGTGAAATCGCATGGTACGATTACTCAGCAATTTGTGTCCCCCGTGACACGTGTTGCAGAATACCAAGTGTCTTCCCTTTTGTTGGCGTAATTGTCACTTAATTATAAATCTAATTACTGTCCTCCCTTACGTTACACCTGTATACCTAGCTTCGGAAAATCCTTTACTGACGCAGGAAAATAAGAGTAATGTGGCCATTGGTGGATTTCATTGAACAGCGTATTTCCGGGGCAATCCGTATCCCTGACTTGTCGGTGACCCACGAGATCGTAGTCAGGTTTAAGGTAGCCCATATCAACGCCAGCGGAAATCAAAGCTTGAGCGGCTTTAATTTGTTTCGCTGGAGGTAGAGCATCTGAGAACATAAAGAAAAGATATTTTAAGTTTTTTACAATTAATTTTAACCTTAGACGAAAAACAAAGAGTGTTGTTAGGATGACGTATCTGTGTGTAAAGTGCATCATAACTCCTAAATGAAAGGACCCATATCTATGCGGACTTTTAAAAGTGACGAAATCATGATAGCTACATTAAGTATAGGTTATCGGGGGTTGCTTATTTGTTTTATTTTTATTGTTTCACCAGTTTAAAGCTAGTTGTGACCAATGATTTATTATTATTTGAGACGTAGAATCTTCAACTCATTTCCACCAGATTTGAAAATAATTGTATATCTTCTAATACTATACAAAATAAAAAATGAATACCAAAGGTTGAAGTTGAAGACAGTTGAAGAAATCAAATGCTACTATTAATAGGAAAAAAATACTTTGCCTATAAATAGCAAAAACGGTAATTGCGCTTTTCCAATCTGAGACCGTGATTTTAAGCCTCTGGCGTTGGTTCACCAGCCAATCCTTCAAACTGTGTCACAAAAGTGGGCACTTCTTTTATGGTGACAGGATCAGATAAGCATATGGAATCCATCTTGCGAATCAGAACAGGACTATAAGCTCATTCCATAAATTTGGCAATACTTATGATGCTACTTCTTGTTGTGGACCATGGGTAGCAGTGATGTGCAAGAGCTGGTGTATAGTGGGTTATTCTTGTCTTTGTGTATAAAAAGTAAAATGAAGTTGGTTCCTACCTCTCCAATCTCCTATCAGACATATTCCAATGCTGACGTTGTTGAAGTGCAGAGCATGTGCTCCCTGTATAGTCCAACCTCGCCCCTCGTACACGAATCCATCTCCCCCAACCGCAAAACTGAAATTCATGTTATAAAATAGCACCTGCATCTTCAGCCACAGTTTCTCCCTCACGCAAAATTATACAAGATCTTTATCCAGACACGCAGCTCGAAAGAGGCAAGCGAAGGTTATATTTTTAATATGATAATTATGATATAGGAAGGCAAATAAGCAGACGGATTTCCTGATGGTAAGAAATTCACGCCGCCTAGAGACAACAAAGGTGGTAAAAGTGCGTTGCAAATCTGTCTTAGGCCTTAAGCAAAAGTAAGTGTACCTTCTACCTTTTCCTCAAAACCGGAACAAGTCAACGACAAGTGCTGACGTTATGGCGACAGGAATAGAAAAAGCGGTGGTATCAATCCGGGCGAGTCGCTCCGGAACTCTATCACCTAGTCAGATGTGAAGGTGTTAGTGGTGATAATCTTGTGCTCACCTTTTACAAGCTGCCTGGTACGAAGGCAGATGCTCTATTCTGCAAATGACCAACACGGGAAATCGTTAAAGGGTCGTCAGCAACGAGACCCATGGTGGTAGAGCTGTAACCCGTCCGGGTAGGGATACACCGCTTTGCCTATTCGTGCCGCCAGAATGACAGTACCAAGTTCTAGTGCTGAGAGCAGGATAGCCAGTAGACTTGCACAATTATGGGCCTGTCACTTTATCCAAAAGAAAGCAAGGCACCTTCAGCATCTATGATGTAATTTATTTAGAAACACTTGTACTTTCCACAATATATTTTATTATTTTTTATGTAAAGTTTTTAGTTTAGTTGTATGCTTGTATAGCGAAACCGGTTGGCTAAATTATAAAAATAAAAAATAATAAAATATATTGTGGAAAGTACAAGTGTTTCTAAATAAATTACATCAAGAATGGAATTCCATCAAGCTCCGACGATAAGAAGTATAAAACCTTCAGCATCTATGTCTACAGTCATCTCTTATCATCAGGAGAGCCGTGTGCTTGTCAGTATCTCATCACAAAAAAACTTACTTGTATCCTATATCCCACCAATGTCTATCATCCATGTGATAATCTTGCATTGATCTCATAGCCTGCTTACATTTTGCAGTATTTGTGCAGGCAGGTGGATGGAATGAGTGGTGGATTACAACAAATGGCATTGGGTTCTTCAGATAAATTATTTCCTTGGGCTCTCTGGCATGCCACTCAGCTCGAGTTACGTACGGAAAGTCGTACGTAAGCACTTCATTTTGTACTGGATCACCTAAAATGTACAATGGCGATTCACAAAACGTTTATTAGACGAACGACTTCGGTAGAAAGTAACAGTTGATACACGCCCATATCCCCATAGAGGTCGCCAAAGGTAGAATCCCTGACTATCCGAAGACTAGAGACCAAGTACCGCAATGTGATAGGTGGCGAGCCTACCGCCAACCAAGCACATATCCAATCCTGGGCAACGTTATTTTTTTTTTAGGTAATTGAAAATATACATTTTCTATTTTTTTTACTGCCCGACAAGGAGATCGAACCTGGGACCTCGAGAAGTCAAGTCCGACGCATGACCGCTAGACCGCTGAGGCGATCGAGGAGATGTTCTTACCAAAAATTGAAATATTCTAAAAATAATTAAAAATTATTCCCATCAAGCTGAATTGCGATTGGTAGCTTTGTTTCTGGTAATTCACAGGATACATTATGTGGAATTTTTCTCAAAAAAATATTGTTAATTAGGTTCTCTTTATTTCTCAGGATAATTATCTTAATTGACTAAACAACATTTGTTCTACAACAAGTGAAGTTTTATCAAAGAGTGCGCTTGACCAAAGTGTATGACTTAACTATTTAACATAATTTAACCTCTACATTGTCCTACAAATTGCGTAGTAAGGACGTTTTCTCGGTCTCACAAATCCATATCTGAAGTTCAGTAAGTAAGTAAGTAAGTATCTTCACGCCACTATCCCCGAAGAGGTAGGCAGAGGCACAACCAGGGCACCTACGACAAGCCGAAGACACTAAGTCCCACAATGTGATAGGTGGCACGCCTATCGCCAACCGGGCACATTTCCAATCCCGACCAACATTTTTTTTATTAGAAAATTGGAAAAATCCAATTTTCTTTTTGTTGGCCGGGGATTCGAACCCGAGACCTCATGCAGTCAAGTCCAACACCCGGACCGCTAGACCACAGAAGCGATTATCTGAAGTTCATAAAATTAAAACTAATATTTTTTACATTTTTCTCTGTCGAACACAATTAGGAACAAAAAAATGGGTATCAAATAGTGCATTTATATATCTTAATCCTACTCTTAATAATATTATGTAACTAATGTCAATTTGTAGGGAAAGTTAATCAAAGAAAATTGTTGTAAGGGAAAAAGGTGAGCGTCTCTTCGGATTGAAACTACGCACTAAAAATTAGCTTGTCGGTCTTAATAGTGCCCTTCCCGGCATCAACGCGCTCGCTTTGAAAAGCTTGTTGTTTCATCCAGCGCAAAATAAGAAAAAGAAGCTCAGCAAAAAAAAAAGAGATAGCGCCTGAGAGCTCGGTATGCATTCGGTAACTTTCAAAAAAGTGAGAACGCGATAACATTTAACGAAAATAGTATGAATAAATTTCATAAAATATGTTCCAGGAAATACGTGTTTTTCGGAAATCCTTACAAGTTCGTGAAATAAATGTTTGTCGTTTAGAACCTCTATTACATTTGCGAGGTTTCTATGAAAATATTTTATTTAGTTTTACTACAAAGAGTTAATTATAAACGGCCAAAATTCAGGCAAAAATTGTAAAAAAAATGCAGAATTTCGGAGCTTTATTGTGAATTCGTTTCTCCAAATTCAGATTTTTTGTTACCATAGAAATATAAGTATAGTGCAAAAGATACCAATTAGTTCAAAAGTTTCAAAGATCGATCTGTTACAAAGTAATCACGTATGAGTACGTTAGTACGTAAAGTAAAAATAATCACGTATGAGCGTTTGTATGAAAAAGAAGTCGGGTTGGCCGCCCTTAAGTGATAAAGTGATCTCTGACTATAAATCTTATTTATTGAAAATATTTCATGTAATAATCGACATAAATCGACAGCACCTCTCCAAATATTAGTACATTATTTTTTACGTGAGAGGTCAGCCAACACGCACTCGGGTCTCCAGGTGGTAACAGACAATCTTGGCCCATAGACACCAGATATGTTATGGGGAAAACCCGTTTTCATTTACATTAGATTAGCTGTATTTGCACACCACAAGTTGTTGAATATGTTTGAACGCCTAAATAGTTTTGTAACATTTTTGTAACACTCATATTCCGCAAACGTTTTTTCTTTTTCTTTATTTATAACGACTAACTAACTCTAATTTATGTGAAAAAGACTTCAAAAAGTTTAAATAAATGAAAAAGTAAAGTATCTTCACGCCCCTATGCCGGAAGTAGTAGGCAGAGACACAACCAGGGCACCCACGACTAGCCGAAGGCACTAAGTCCCACAATGTGATAGGTGGTAAGCCTATCGCCAACCGGGTACATTTCCAATCCCTAGCAACATTTCTTTTTTCATTAGCAAATTGGAAAAATCCAATTTTCTTTTTGTTGCCGGATTCCCGGGTCCCGGGTTCGTACCTTATGCCAAGTCAAGTCAAGTCCAACAACTGAACCGCTAGACCACAGAGGCGATTGGCGATTAAATAAATGAGATTTTCATAATTTAAATACGAGAAATAAAAATTATTTAGCAATAGAAACAACTGGTCTCAATAAAATAAGTGATTCTTTCATAGGTCAATGTATACGTTTCTATAATAGGCTGCGCAGTGACAATAAAGATTTCCCATAAATGAGTTTAAGAAATGTATCAAAACAAAGCTATGAAAGGCTATCACCAAATTTCAGAATATTTGGAAGACGGACATGTTTGGAAATAGCAGTTTCAATCATATGTTACTCTAATTGGTAATGTGATTTATTATTGTTTTCTTTATAACTAACGGCCCTCCCCGGCTTTGCACGGGTATACAATGTACATAAAAACCTTCCTTTATCTATCAAAAAAATCATATCAAAATCCGTTGCGTACTTTTAAAAATATAAGGGTACAAATGGACATAGGGACAGAGGAAGCGACTTTATACTATGAAGTGATATACCGTACCGTACTATAAGACCGTACTTTATGTTTTGTATCTCATAAAATGTATGTAACAGACAACTAATTTAAAAACCAAGCCCGTTTATTTTCTTTCGCCGGTTTCTTCTGTGTGAGACCGAGGTTCCGATCCGGTGATAGCTTAAGAAAATGTCAAAGCGTAAAAGTACCGTTTGTATGGTCAAAGTGAATAAAACTTTTTTCTGATTCTGATTCTGATACTGAACTTCACACAGTAGTACTATTTAAAATATGCGCTTCGGCTATATTCGTCAAACTTTAGAAATCCGAATGTGTTGTAAAAATATCTACATAGAGTTGTTGTTACACGAAATTAATTATTTCGCTTAAATTTAGATTAGATCAGCCACTTCAAAAATAAAAGTATAAAGTGTACAAAGAGTAACAAGTGTAAAGCCGAAGTGCATAATTCAATTACTGCATTGCGCTAATTAGGTAAGTGATATACCGCCAGCAAATACAACATTACAACCAAAGCGTATTAACGTCGGTTCACGACTAGCTCAGTAACTAAGTAATTAAGGTACTTAAAAAAGACGAGAGTCGAACATGTGAATGCCTTTATTATAATTATATGATTAATTCATTCAAAGTAACAATTAAACTATTATCAAATAAATAATTAATTGCAATGAAGTCACCTTACCTATTCCTGCTGCCATAACGTCATGACGTGTTCCGGTGCGGAGGGTAAGGCAGCCAGTAAAATTACTATTGCCTAACATCCCGGCCTCAGGTTGACAACGCACCAAAACCACCTTTGGTGTCTCTAGGCGGCGTGAATTTCTTACCATCAGGAAATACGTCTACCTGTTTGCCTTCCAATATCATAAAAAAATACATCTTGATGCTTTTTATCAGGTCATGCGAAAACACTGAATGTCACAGGGCTACGAAAATGTTATCATATCAGCAGTGATATCTCAGAGGAGCCACGGGGCACTGCAGAGGAAGATAAAGATTCTGTTTTTTCAAGATGCGGGACTATAAATTTGATTTGCAATCAGGAGATGTCTCAACTGCAGATCTTCTGAAGTAATTCTATCACTGAAGGAGAAAAATAAAAACTTTTCGGTGGTTAGTAGACCAAAACACTTTCCATTTGCTTTAGGGTAAAGTATGATTTAAATGTAATTTTTACAAGTTATTTGTTCACACTTGCGATAATCAAAATTCTAAAGCTATTAACAAACAATTCTTAAAAAAAATACGAGCGACCGTTAAGTTTGCATCATACATTAAAACGGACACAAATTTTGTTATCTTGTCGCGATTTGATAATTTCTTAACATATCTATGATGAAGTCGTCACAGTACAAGTACATTATCAATACATAACAAAATGAATCTGTCCTTACATTAAATATTTTTGACGTGACAACGTCTTAAATTAGGATCGGAGTCACTCTTGAAAAAGTGTAACGCCCGCTCACGTCTGTTACGATGAGTCACCGAACGAGAGAGAGGCCCGCCGTACGGCGTTATCTATATATTTTCATTCAATTCCTTGTTCCTTTTGTGCAATTTAATAATATTCATATCAATAAATATTCTACCGAGAAATAGATGTTGTCACGTAAAATCTTCGCCCGTAAAACCGACTTTACAGCAACCATTTTTTAACAATTATTGCTACCTAATTGTTAAAACGATGGCTATTATTTTTGAAGTGAAAACTTGTTGAGCGGCGTTGGGTCCTTTTTTTGGACTGAGTAAAAACTTCTGAACTCGCGTCAGGACACGTGATTTGTAAGACAAAAATTCGTAAGATGGCGCAGGGCGCTTGCGTGAATTTTCGTGTTGTCATGTTTGTGTTCGGTAGCGCAATAAATGAGTAATGTATTCTACCACATAAATGATAGTTCTTTCATACTGATAATTAAACCAATTCGTGCAAAATAATAATTTTACAATGGGAATACCCATTCCAAAATATCAAAAAAGCACAATGTTAATATTCAAGTTTTCACGTCTTCTGCTGGCACTCCCGAAATGCCACCCGTCGTTTTTTTACCGGTTTGTCTCTCCACTTTTCATGCAAAAACTTCTGACCGGGTTTTTGTGCAGTAGTATCTTATAATACACATTTACGATGACTTTTACTCTTGGAAAATCTTTTGTTTCCATCACTAATTCCGGAAAGCCACTCAATTTTTAAATATTTCTACTCAATTATCGGTTTTCTAAGGTGTTTCAAAATGTAAAATTTTAAACTCCTACATTTTTAACCGACTCGAAAAAAAGAAGTTTCTCAATTCGACGTTATGTTTTTTTTGTATATTTGTTACACGAGTATTCGGCTAAAAACCAACCAATTTTGACAGCTCCTCTGTAGAAAGTTAGGTCATAATTTCGGTGGTACCATATTTGTTCTAGTATTATCTTACAAGTGGTTTTTGAGTCATACTTAATAGTCCATAAGTGAAAAAATTATGCACTACTAAGTGTAACTCAAAAACGACTAGTCCTTAGGATGTTATTAAAATTTATGTGGAACTATTATGGAACCATTTGCTAATTCAAAAAAAGAATTATCAAATTGCGACGTGAATGAATGAATATTTCCCAGTGTACCAACGTACGTGTACGGGCTCCTTTGTAGAATAGACCATCTGCCTTCCTTGCCAGGCAGCTCGTAAAAGGCGAGCAAAGGCTCACCGTCACTAACACCGTGAATTCTGACTAGGTGGTAGAGTTTAGCAGCGACTCGCCCGGATTGGTACCACCGCCTTACCTATTCCTGCCGCCATAACGTCATGACGTGTTCCGCTTCGGAGGGTAAGGTAGCCGGTAAACTTACTTTTGCTCGAGGCCTAACATCCCGGCCCCAGGTTGGCAATGCACCATTACCACCTTTGGTGTCTCTAGGCGGCGTGAATTTCTTACCATCAGGAAATCCGTCTGCTTGTTTGCCTTCCAATATCATAAAAAAAAATGAATGAACACTTTATTGTGCACAATCAAGCTTACAACGAAGTACAGTACTACTATTTAAATTATTCGCATTGGCTTTACACTTTTGATTCTTTTTACACTTTATACTCTTATTTTTTAATTAGCTAACCTAATCTAAGTTTAAGTGAAATGATTAGGTAATTATGTGTATTAACAAATCTATATGGATATCTTTAAAATACATTCGGATTTCCGAAGCTTGACGAATATAGCCGAAGCGCACAATTTAAATAATACTACTGTAAATACAATTATGATTTATCAACAGCATAAGATCATAGTTTGTAGTACATAAAAGGCTTAACGCCAAACAAAGCTATCGCAGACAACAACGTGGTACCCAATGAAATAGTTGGAGATTATGTAGTTTTGATGCGCTTAACTATTCAACAAATTACATAAAAATTTACACAAATAAAAAAAATATCTTCACGCCCATATCCCCGAACACTCACGACTAGCCGAAGACACTAAGTCCCACAATGTGATAGGTGCCAGGTGGCAAGCCTATCGCACACCGGGCACATATCCAATCCCGAACAAAAAAAAATTATTAGAAAATTGTAAAAGCCACATTTTTTATTGTTGCCCAACCCGGGATTCGAACCGTGGACCTCATGAAGTCAAATCCAACACCTGGACCGCTAGCCCACTGAGGCGATCGCTTTTAAAAGAGGCTTACACAAATAACATCATTGTTATTTCCTAAAACATATTTTATTTATATAAATACGTTTAAAATTTGACTTACTTGGTAATACTGCAGCAGCCATCGCAGCGAAAATATTGGAACAAACAACGCTCATCAGCAAAAACATTTGTATTATTTCCTACTTTATCTTTGTACCTAAAATAGTAAGGATTATGAATAAAATAGTCAAGCGATAATATTGTTGAGTCAGATCAACATAATATTGATTCGTGGTAATTTTCCAATAATTTAGTTTATCAAGTCAACGTCAAGATTCTTCGCCGACTCGTGCACTGTTGATTCATGAATAAAGTACTATGAAATTATTTTGTAGTAAATGAAACTTCACTGAATTTTTATTTATCTTAGTGATGTAAATACGTATGTACAACTGACTAGTGTTGTACCCTACTAGTGAAGTTCACTCGCATTTAGAACTTTGTTAGAGCATGTTTTGTTTGTTCATTCTTTACATTGATAACATACAAAGAAAACAACTAACAATCGTAATTCAAATTACGTAGTTATATTAATGAAATCAAATACGTATTTTTAAACAAGTATTAAGCCCGTCACACACGTAGCTATAATATATACGAGTATTAATATGCCGCGCTATAATAGTAAGCTACCACTATCATTCATTGATGGTCGGCCTAGCGTTAATATGTATTAATATGCGATAATATATTCGTTGGTGGCGTCATAGAAATATATATTATAGTTGCGTGTGCGGCCGCTTGAATATTTGTATAGAAAATATATTGTAATATGTCTTGCTATAGTTCATATTAATATATATTATAGCTACGTGTGTAACGGGCTTTATAAGATAGTGAGCAAGCAGGCAGATTTGGTGATAAGAGCCAACCATTACCTATAGATATCACAAATGTTACCGGATATTAGTTCAGTTCTTACGACACTTATACGAGTCGACTATTTACCTTACCCTCCCGAACGGAACATGACAATGACGGGCACAGACGTTATGTTGTCGTGAATAGGTAAAACGGTACCAATTGGGACAAACTGTTGCAAGATATTTTCAATAGTAAAATTCCGACATGAGTGACCTACATGGTTGGGTGATTCTATAGCGCTATATGATGGCGTACATTTGGACGGGCCGGTACGGGGCGCATCGCAGCGCAGTAATCCGCGTACATTTTTATACATTTTGTATGGAATAACACCCACTGTGCCAGACCGCATCACGAAAAATCCGCAATGGATTTTCGCGAAGCGCCCTACGTGTATTCGCCGATGCGGCCTACAGTCACCAAAGAACACAATATAATTATTGTGAATAGAACACTAATGACATTTTAACGCTTAACTTTTGTATAAAAACTACGAGAGGAGCCACTTTCCATACTTGACAATTTTAACGTCGAGTTGCCTCTCTATTTTTTTAATTGGTACTGAGTAACAAAACATCCGCCGATGCGATGCGGCAAGGCCCGCCTCAGTGTGCTTTGCAATGCGATGCACCCCGACCCGACACGCTCCGCCCATCAACAGTCTTCTGTTGTAAACTATCCTTAAAAACACATTTATTGTGCTATCAAATGTAGCAGACTGCTTTCCAGATGATAAAAAAATGCAGTAAGATTTAGAGCATATCAAAATCTCATCCAAAACATAATTGTAAAGAGATAGCTAAGTTTAACATTACCAATTTGTCTTCAATGCAATCTTTGTCGACCACCGATCTTAATGAGATTGATTTTGGTGTAATTTTATTTCCAAAAAAAATCTGAAATTGTTTTTTTTTATTTCAGCTTTAATAAACTTTTAATTTAAGCTTAAACATGATTAAGTTAGTTTTGCCTACAGAGCCGACGCGTAAATACAGAGCCGAAAGCGGAAGGTATGTTCACTTGTTTAAACTAGAAAGTTATGAAAATTATTTTGATCACAAATATTGAGAGTTTAATAGCTAACAAACAAAAAAATCTTAAATCTTAAATCTAAAAAAAATCAATAAGCCCTGACAAAAATTTGGTAGCTAAAAACCACCTCTCAGTTTTTCTTTACATACTTTATATGTTTGTTTTTTTATTGCGACATCACAGGATAAATGCCTACCGTAATATTCTTGCCACTATGTCAGTCTTGTTACTATGTTAGTTCTCGCCACTGTCGTTTTACAATATATGATATAGTTGATACCATACCATACCCTACAATCTCAGCTCAGCTTACACAAAAAGACACCCCAACAAAACCAACCTCATGATGGCAACGCACCACTACCACGTTTGGTGTCCATTAATGACTTGTGTTTTAAAAAAAATACCATCATAAAACTACTTACCTCAGTTACGTTAAATTTTATCTTGTAAACTGGTTACGCTCGAATACGAGGACGTAATATGTCCTTTCTTGGTCAGTAGAAGCCACAGTTTGAAGACCATACAAACTGAACCCAAGTATATAGTAGCACATTATTGGTGAGGTTAATCCCCTGATGTTTTGCAGATACGCATTTTGAATTGTAAACCTTTATTAAATTCTTAACTTAATTATAACTAGCTGCTTCGACTTCGTAAGCACGGTGCTTTTTCATGGTTACTGATTGAAACGAAAGATTTTCCAGCAGTACATGGCATCTTAAATGTTAACCCGGACAATAGCTGCAACATCACGAAATTCGGTAATAAAAATCATCCGTTCACTACTTTTTGAGTGAAAAGTGAACGAAACAAATCGAAAAGAAATATTGGGTTTTATAGGTAGGTAGGTAGATGTATATGCTTTTACGAAACATTTCACATGCAGGTTGTTATATTAGTTACTATAAAAATACAAAAAAAATATCTTTTTTATGACATTAGAAGGCAAACAAGCAGAAGAATTTCCTGGTTATAAGAAATTCACGCCGCCTAGAGACACCAAAGATGGTAATGGTTCGTTGCCAACCTAAAACCGGGATGTTTGGCCTTGAGTGAAAGTAACTTTAGAGGCTATCTTACCTTCCGAACCGGAACACGTCAACGGCAAGCACTGACGTTATGGCGGCAGGAATAGTAAAGGCGGTGGTACCAATCCGGACGAGTTGCTGCAAAACTCTACCACCTAGTAGGAAGTCACGGTGTTAGTGACGGTAAGCCTTTTTTATACACAGATTAAGTTTTATCAGTTAATATAAAAATACAAAAAATGTAGATATCTATAAAACAAACGAAAAAACTGTGAATGAAATTTGATTGATCTTAAATTTTAATTAAATATTGTAGCAAAGACTTTTTAGACGTTTAAGTCATTTTAAATCTTATTTGTGCATTTTAATGCATTTTAAATCTTATTTGTGTTGATTATTTTTAGGATTTTGTACATGTATCCGTAAATATTACTTTTTTCGCAATACGCGCAATATAGTGGAACACTAGATTAAAAGTCCAGATTATCTTAAAAAAATATATAATAATGTTGGACATGTTAAATCTTACATTAAATTTTTGAAGTAGAGATCTCGCAGAGTTTAGCTCTTCAAAGGGCATTTTAGGGATCAGTAGCCGAATGGGATAAAATAGAATCCATAAAGATTTGACTATACATCCGTCGGTACTATGTACATATTACGTAACTTTTTTATTTCCAAACTATAAGGACACAGTCGAAACTTAGTTGGTGTATTTTCACAACTGCTTTACAATTTTTATCCTATTAATATTGTAAATGCAAAAGTTTGGATGTTCGTTTTTTGTTACTACTTCACGCAAAAACTGCTTAACCGATATTCATAAAATTTGGCACACACATAGAAAGTAACTTGGATTAACACGTAGTATACTTTATATAGCAATAAAATGTTCCAATGGGCCGTCACCCCGCGGGAAACGCCACCGGAAACAGCTAGTGAAAATGAGCTATATAACATTTTCCAAAACAGCGAAACCATATCTGTTACATAAACAAAAACTATGAAAAACAAATTTATTTGCTGCTGGTTAAAAAGCACAGTGGTGTTTCGTGAAATCCAGTCAAATTTACTTACTATCATATATATATATATATATACATATATATATATATAATCTAATCTAGATTTCTACTACGGAATCATTAAAAGGTGAGTCCGACTTGCACTTTACTACTTTTTTATAGAAGAGGAGGCAAACGAGTGTTTGACTTTATCGAATACTATCTGCGCCCCGCGGTTTCACCCGCGTAAGTCCCAATCCCGCGGGAACTCCGGGATAAAAAGTAGCCTATATGTTATTCTGGGTCTTCAGCTACCTACATACCAAATTTCATCGTAATCGGCTTTGTAGTTTTTGCGTGAAAGAGTAACAAACATCCATACATCCATACGTCCATACATACAAACTTTCGCATTTATAATATTAATAGGACTAGATAAGAACCCGGCTAAGCTCGGGTAAAATGTGACACAATATACATTTAGATGCAAAATGTAGGTAGATATTTCTCTAATCACCGGTTTTCAAGGAATATTAAAGGTATCAGCAAGACATAGCTTCGTATAGCTTCATTCATTGTGTTTAATATTGTGTGCCAAAGCTTTTTTTTTTAAATCAACATTTAAAGTAAAGTAATATAAATTAACAAAACAAATTGCAATGAGTACTTATCCAAGAATTTAGCAGAGATTATAAAGGAATATTCTCTATTACACATCACAAACCGGAACATTCATTAACTACCCAAGATGGCGACTGTGATTTGTCTGTCAACACATTAGAATTTAACATAGAATTTAACAAAATACTCGACAATCCGAATTTTGCGGATATATGTTGTCGACTCAAAATCATTATTTTTTTATGTATTATTATTCAGGTAAGGTTTCAATCGAGTCTACCGTACCCCTTGACGAAATTATTAATATAGATGATCTCCACCGACAACGAGCGGCTCTTTCTAGAGGTCTTTCTCTGGCCTTGTTGATCTCCAGATGTGTTTTTAAAAAAAAAAGGTAATTATGTAGTATGTACATAGTGCGTGAATTATGTAAATATAACGCTAATCGAAGGCAGTTATTACGAGTAAGACCAAGAACTAACAGTACTCATGTGTCATACAAAGC
The DNA here is from genome assembly GCA_002245505.1 of Calephelis nemesis. Lineage (NCBI taxonomy): Eukaryota > Metazoa > Arthropoda > Insecta > Lepidoptera > Riodinidae > Calephelis > Calephelis nemesis. The sequence goes on from NJDD01002754.1 coordinate 40,894, forward strand.
TTTCGTACCTACTTATTATTCCTTTTTAGGAAAATGGACATTTTATGTACCTTCCAGTTTCTAAACAGGTAGTGTCAAAATTCAGTATTCTACACCTTGCAGAACAATCCAAAGAGTATATAAATACTACGTGGGGTTTTTAAAACGGCTAAATAATTAGTCTGTTAGACCGCCATTTTGAATTTATTTTTTTTATTTTTTTGGTGTCTTCGTGTATATATTTTTTCGTTCAAATTTTCCCAGAAAAGAACAAATGAACTTAAAAAATAAAATTTTATCGTTAATTAAAGTTTTTTTTTTGTTAGACTTAAAGTTTTCTTTCTTTAGTTGTTGGCATTTACATTAGTATTTTTCCATTAGTCGAGTAGACATTCGCATCAAATTTACTGAAATCGGGATTCAATTATAATGTGACCATGGCCATGCTGAACCGTCTTCGTATTAATAAATTATTTTTCTTGTTATTTATTTTCAATTCATTTATAAATTTTAATTATTATAGTCGTTAGTCATTATAAAATGTCGTCGTTATAAAGCAGTGGCCACTATACTCAAGCTCATTTTATGAGATTTGGAGGCAACGTGGAAATACACAGTACACTAATGTCTTCATAAACATTTCACTTGTGCACTTTGCTGGACAAAAATAAACTTATTGCCACACAAAATAACAAATTTTACTCATAATTTACACAAAGGTTAATAATTATGAAAAAACTCCGACCATCTTATTTCACGATAGCGCCAAAACTCCTAAAATATTTTTATTGTTCTAATATTGCATCATAAAAAAAATTGTCCATCATGTTTTAGGCAAATTTTCTAATTAATTATTTTATTACATTTTCTAGTTTATTAAAATTATAATAAAATAGGTTTCATCCTAATATCAGCTCGATGTAGGTCGATCTAGGTTCGGATGATAGACCGTATAACGATTGAATTTGGAACATGTTAATTCTTATATGACTATTCATTTTGTTTTCTTTATTTTTTTTAATACAAGTATGAGAGGTCAGAGAACATTGATGGTAAAAGATAACCGTGGCTTATAGACTCTATAGATGTTAGACCTCGAAATGGATCTCAGCGATTGCGGGGCGGCGGCGAGAGCGCGGCGGGGCGGGCGCGGGCGAGGCGAGCTATGGCCGAACTCGATGTCAGCAACCAGATCGCTCCGCCCCCGCTCCGCTGACATCCAGTTCAATTCAATAAGAATCTATGTGTTAGATCGCCCCGCTCTCGCCGCCGCCCGCAATCGCTGAGATCCAGTTTGAGGCCTTACAGGTGCGCCGCTGTTCTGTTGCCGGGATGTTAGGTTTATTGAACAAGTCCACCGGATACCCACCCCTCCGGCCGGAACATAAAATAGAGGATGATTTTGGGCCAATCAATGTTAAATAGTACTTGGAACCACCAATTACCTACCATTTCAACTTTTCAAACTTTCAAAATTTCAACTTTTTTAATGGCAAGTGCAAGCGCTAGTGGCAAAAACAACCTAACTAAAAAAAATAGTTTTGGCGCCATCGTGAATGAAGATGGTCGTAATTTTTTCACAATTATTAAATTTAGTGTAAATTATGAGTAAAATTATTTCATTTAGATGGGAATTCGTTTAGTTTTGTTCAATGAACGTGCACAAATGAAATAATAATGAAGAAATTAGTGTATCGTGAATTTCCTCGCTGCCGCCAAATCTCCCAAAGTGAGCTTGTGTAAAGTGACCGCCACTTTACTCAAGAGCCTGACGTGACTTTGTAAATAGTGACTGATGAGAATAATTAACGCAAGACATGTGACTAATGACGAAATAATTAATACGGAAGACGTGGCAGCTTGGCCGAAAGGGCTTAGCCGGGCCCAGAAAGGGGCAAATTAAATTTAAAAAAAATAAAATAATTAAAATTGCTCTTTGTAAAATTGGTTAAAATCTGGAGATTTTGGGATCTAGGATAATTTTACTTAAATGTTTTTGAAACTATATAGACTATATAGTTATTCAAAACGTTTTTTGAATTAAGTTTCCGCCTCTGATGCTCTGCTTTGTTTTAAAAGTTACCTAAGACATTTGAGGGAATAAAAAATAAAAAATTTGTTTTATAAAGTAATATGTTTTTATTGAAATTATTGTTAATATTCAGTCTTATGTGTAGTCTTATAATTAGTCTACTTATATTTAATTTCATAAAACTAAATTATAGCTTTATAATTTAAGTCCATAAATAAACATCTAAATATTAATGGTCAAAAAAACTGCAAAACACCGACTTCGGTAACATCAAAATGTCTTCATAATTTTCTTGTAATAAGGCAGGTTAGATCAAGGTGATCCCATAATAATTTTTAACAAGGTTCCACAGATGATGTCGTCGAGTTACGCCATAAAAATTATAAATGAAAAATATAGTTAAATACAAGTCAATAACGACTTCAACAAAAGATCAGGAGTGTTACTCTTGAAACTCGATTTCATGCAAATTAGAAATTGGATTCGGATTTGTTAGTTTAGGTAACTACTCTAGAACACAATCCCAGCAAATAGTAATATTCAGGTAATAACAAACGGTAAGCTACTCTATCAGATTCGTTTACTTTTTTTGAACTCAATGCTAATAATGTGTTAGCGTTATGCTCATGAGTGCATCATATAACCAAACTCCAATTTCCTGAAAACCAGTTTACATGAAATCGAGGTTCAAGAGTAACCATAGTGACATTTAGATAAAATTTATGTAGGACGACCATTTTGGAATCATAGCTTTCATTTGGATATAAAACATCAAAATCTTAACGTCATTGGCCGAGTAATCTACGCAATTATCAACATAAAAAATATTGAGTCGAATAGATAATCACCTCCTTTTTTGAGTTGGTAAAAAGATGTTGATTGCAGTCAAAACATTTGAAAATTAATTACAATATTAACAATATTTTTTAAGTTATTTAAATTATTCTAATGTCTAAGTCTAATTATTGAATCAGGCTAATTAAGTTGTACCTGCGATAAAATAATTTGTCCAAATTAGTCTAGCAGTTTAGCTTATTCCAGCCACTTAAAAAACCAAGACAATAATTAACCGTTGCTTGCATACACGTGAATTAAAAAAAAAATCAATAACGCTGTCTATTTTTTTACATGAAATAAATAGTATGTACAGTTATAGTAGTTTGTGCCTAATCAAAATTATTTGAAGTATACTTAGCAGTCTTCCACCTTCTTAAAGATTAAAAACAGTATTATCTATTGTGCTTATATCTAGTTTAAAGTTTAGAAGGGAATCGATCCTGGGAGAAGTGGTCCCAAGAGGATATAATGTTAAACAATTTAGTTCCAGGGCATTCAGTAGCCATAATTTGTTGATGTCCTTTCAGTTTATAGGTTGGACTAACAGCGCCATTCTTGACTCCCGTCTCGATAAGAGATTGTGTCGCCTCCAGCATCTCTTGGGGAGGTACATCCTCTGAAAATTGTAAAAGAATTAAAAGCAAACAAATGTAAATGTTTAATTTAGATGCTTACAAAATGTAAGAAAATTGGGTTTTTCCAATTTTCTAATTAAAAAAACATTGCTCGGGATTGGATTTGTCCCGGTTGGCGATAGGCTTGCCACCTATCACATTGTAGGACTTAGTGTCGTCGGCTAGTAGTGGGTGCCCTGGTTTTGCCTCTGCCTACTTCTTCGGGGATATGAGCGTAAAGATACTTTATTTTAAGGGCGCGTACATCACGTTTTAAGTGGAAGTACACACAAAGGTGCACAGAACAGGCTTTGTCGGCAAGATAATTTACATATTATACAATTAAATATATACATACATTACACAATTACAAATAAACATAATAAACAACACGGATCGGGTTTGAAAATAGATGTTGTCGAACATCTTCTATTTATTTCACTGCCATTTGCTATCTGATGTTTCTTATCTTCTATTTGCAAGTCAAATTTTCTATCTGTTTTTTACTATCTTGTGTTTGGTGTCTTTTATTTGCTAAGTATCTGTTATTTGGTATCTATTGTTTATATGTCATACGCTATCTGCTATTTGCTATTTACTATCTGTCTATCTGCTATCTACTATATGCTATTTGCAATATGTATTTTGTCATCTGTCACAGATCATTGTTATTTATTTAATCAGAATCCCTTTTGAAGGTGTCTAACTTGGTTGATTTAAAAAGATCACCAATTGAATTGATATAAATACAATAAGTGACATAAAATTTGTCATTTGAAAAAATAAATATCAAAATATAATAAAAAGAGAGATAAGAGAATAAGCTTAAAAATGTAAGTGAAACTATCTACCTCGCCAATCTCCAATTAAGCATATCCCCACGCTGACACTATTAGCTACGCCTGCGTGAACGCCAATTATATTCCAACCTCTACCTTCATAAACATCTCCTTTACTGCCAATGCAGAAACTAAAACAAAAAAAAAAGATTATAGGTCAATTAGCGGAAAGACTTGCTCTGCACCTTAGGGTTGTTGCATACCTACAAAAAATATTATAGAGTTAAGCTCATTCAAATACCTAAAAACGCTATTCTACTAACTTACGCACACATTTTTGTCATGATATCGAAAGGAAAACAAGCTGACGGATTTCCTGAGGGTAAGAAATTCACGCCACCTAGAGACATCAAAGATGATAACGATGCATTGCCGACCTTAGGCTTGGATGTAAGGTCTCAAGCAAAAGTAAGTTACCGGCTACTTTATCCTCCTAACCGGAACACGTCAACGACAAGCGCTGACGTTATGGCAGCAGGAACAGGTAAGGCGGTGGTACCAATTCAGGCAAGTCGCTGCGAAATTCAACCACCTAGTAGAATGTCACGGTGCTAGTGACAATAAACCTATGCTCACCTTTTACAAGCTGCTTGGTAGGAAGGCAGATGGTCTATTCTGCACAAGAGCCCCAACCCACACATAATCATTTCTTAAATATTTCCAAGTTACAGACACATTCCTATATTTTCTTATTACAGTTTTAAAGACAGAGATATAAAAGTATTTGCTAAATTTTAACTATAAATATTGTGTAGTTCAGGGAAGTTAAATGATTAAATAATCGAGGTCAGAGGGCAGAGGGGACCTCGAGTATCATAAATAATTTACTCATTATCAACTGTTTATTTAACAGTTAGTTTAATTAATACTAGTCTCTACTACTCGTTCTTGAGTCATATATCTATATCTTAATAATTGTATTTATATCTACGTCTATCTATCTACACTTATAACAAAACTGTAGAAGAGTAAATTCAGGACCTACATTGCATGCGACCAAAAAGTTCCCATGGGAGTGTAATAAAAGTCAAAATGGAATGGAGTTTTTATTAAGTTAGTTTGCCTCTTTCTGGTGCCGGCTAAAACCTTTAGGCCATGCTGCCACGTCTTCCGTATGAATAAATTATTTTTAATAGTCATAAGTGATTTCAGGTCATAAGTCGTGAGTCATAGGTCATAAGTTAAAGTCATGTCTTGATCTTGAGTAAAGCGGTAGCCTCTTTACTCATGCTCTTCTTGTGAAATTTGGCGGGAACGAGAAGACACAATAGACAATTTTTTCATAAATATTTCACTTGTGCAATTGAACTAAATAAAATTGCCACCTAACTTAACTAATTTTATTCATGATTTACACGAAGTTTAATAATTACGAAAAAAATACGACCATCTTCTTTCACGATGGTGCCAAAACTCTTGGCATAATTTATTTATTCGTAGTCCGATCTAATTTGTTTATCGATTTGTATCAGATTTTAGAAGATTGCAAACATAGCTTTCCAACTTTGTTTCCATCATCCTATTATTATTAGTCTCTGTGGTCTAGCGGTTCAGGTGTTGGACTTGACTGCATGAGGTCCCAGGTTGGAATCCCGGGTCGGGCAACTAAAAGAAAATTTCTGTTTTCCAAATTTCTGATTAAAAAAAAATTTTACGTGGTATTTGTATTTGGCGTGAAGACACTTTTTTTTACAAACGTTTAGAACTCCGAAAACGATTATGTCTTTTATGAAGGTCATATGCAAAAAATGATTCCTTCATACCTGCGTATACCTGCTACCTAAATAAATAAGCAGGGTCGTTGATAAGGTCGTTTCCTATGATATTATCGTAACCGGTCCATTTGGAATGACAAATTAGATTTATCGATGTTGAATCTTCAAAAGTTAACAAATAGCCTTTACCTTATTGCTAATTTTGCAGAATTTAACATTTAATAAGAATAGGTATTCAAGCAGCAATTAAGTTTTGAGTGGATGACCCTAGGTCCGGGCTCCTTTGCAGAATAGACCATCTACCTTCCTGCCAAGCAGCTTGTAAAAGGCGAGCATAGGCTCATCGTCACTAACTCCGTGACAGCTGACTAGATGGTAGAGTTTCGCAGCGACTTACCTGGATCGGTACCACCGCTTTACCTGTTCCTGCCGCAATAACGTTATGACGTGTTCCGGTTTGGAGGGTAAGGTAGCCGGTAAACTTTCTTTTGCTAGAGGCCTAACACCCCTAGGCGTCTCTAGGCGGCGAGAATTTCTTACCATCAGGAAATCCGTCTGCTTGTTTGCCTTCCAATATCATAAAAAAAATACGTATATGATGCCTCTGTTGTCTAGCGGTTCAGTTGTAAGACTTGACTGCATGAGGTCCCGGGTTCGAATCCCGGGTCGGGCAACAAAGAGAAAAATTGAGCGACTGTGAGCGAAAGGAATAGCAAACCAAAAACTTACTTGTAACCTATGTCACCGAAGTCTCTGTCCATGTGTGCGTTTTGCATGGAACGCATAGCTGCCATACATTTCTCTGTCGTGTTGCAGGCTGATGGTATGTATGTATGATGTATAATGACATAAGGTACAGGAGTTTTTAATGGTCGGGTATCAGTTGCAGGCAGAGCACCCCAATCCTTACGGGTATACAGAGTAAACGATTGTTGTACATCTAAAACAAGTTTTTTTTAACATTTTCTGTTGTTTATATTTAATGAAAAATCAATAAACATTTATTTATATTGGTCGAGCGGCTAGTAGTCCAGTAAAAAGTTAAATGAAACCATGATCTGACCAGTTTTGGCGCAATGAGTAAAAATGTGTTCATTAAAACTTAAATAATGATATTATGAAAGAAATTTTGATTTAAATTAAGGGAAAAGGGATGAAAAAAATAAAAAAAGGGTTGAAAAATGCCTTTTTTAAAATAACTTAATAACGGTAGGAAATAGAAAAAAAAGTTTCAAGTAAAAGTTGTAGAGAAAACATTCTACAGAAAAAAGTTATTTTACATTTTTTTGTTATCTGCTTTAGTTACGATTACGATGTCAGGCTTATTAGCGACAATATTCTTTTCTGATGATAGAATGGCTCAACAGTATTATTACTGATTATTAAACTACTAATTATTTTATTAAAAAAATTAAAATTAAATTTGCTTTGTAATTAATTATAAAAACTTACCAGAATTATTACGGCCCTGTACCACGCAGCGCGCGCATTACATAAATATGTATTTACACTACTACGCATGTTTTCCCCTCTGCAAATCATACAGCTGACTGAAAGCTGCAAAAAATAATAATTTAATTTTTATTTTTTGCAGCTAAACTAAAGCAGATAACAAAAAAATTAAGAGGAACTTTTTTGTGTAGAATTTTTTTTCTTCAACTTTTACTTTAATTTTTTTTCTATTTCCTACCGTTATTAAGTTATTTAAAAAAAAGGCATTTTCAACCCTTTTTTTTCATCCCTTTCCCCTTAATTTTAATCAGAATGTCTTTCATAATATCATTATTTAAGTATTAATGAACACATTTTTACTCATTGCGCCAAAACTGGTCAGATCATGGTTTCATTTAACTTTTTACTGGACTATAGCGTACACGCCTAACTAAATCCATCAACCACGAGGCTCGTATCGAGGTTCGATTCCCGACGGGGGCAGGCATTTGTGTGACGAACATTTAGGTGTCTGTATTTCCGGATCTGGGTGTTTATTAAATTTATTCACTTATCTATTTAAGTATTTCTATGTACAAGAATCGTTGACTAACAAGCATATGATTTGCTTACTTTGGGGTTTGATTCAATTTGTGTTATTTGTCCAGGGAAATTTATTATTGTTATTTAAACACAAAAAAAGGGAACTCCAAAGACGCTGGTCTTACTAAGACAAAAGTGGTCAGACTGAGGGGTCTTTGCACAATGCGACGATAAAATATCCCTGGACTAGTCACACAAATTGAATCTAACCCCAAAGTAAGCAAATTATATGCTTGTGTTATGGGTGTTAGTCAACGATACTAATACATAGAATTACTTAAATAGATACTAGAATAAACTTAATAAACACCCAGATCCGGAAATGCAGACATCTAAATGTTCATCACACAAATGCCTGCCCCCGTCGGGAATCGAACCCGAGCCTCGCGATTTGTCGATGCAGTTAGGCGAGTGCGCTAGTCACTCGACCAACGAGGCGGTCACGCGACGATGTCTACAAAATTGCTGTCTTCTAAATTGTCTAGACCACAATGGCAATGAGAGTCTCTTAAGGTGTTATTTCACTACAAGACCATTTACTGACACGACTATCGTGGGAACTGTTGTTGAGCCAACATCCCAGATGTCGGTAGCCTTGTAAGTCAAATCAATATTAAGTACTAGCTGCTCCGGCGAACTTCGTTCCACTCGTTCAGTTTGTATGGCAAAAAAAAATGTTCTTTTTCCCATTTTCACTGTAATTTTCCCAGTTTTTTTTTCATAAAAACCATGTCCTAGTAATAACTAGCACAACACAAAAAGAATTAACCAAATCGGTTTAGTCGTTCGGAAGTTATGTGCTTACCAACACTTTTAGCGAATCATTTTTATAATATAGATTTGACAATGTTTCCTTCTAAGCTTTCAGGAGGTGAACGTCACAAGCGACGTTGATATCAATAAATCTACTAGTAGGATATAAGACTTGTTAGCGACAACATTCCTGTCTGTGATGCTATCATTACACACATCACATCAGAATCGGTTCCAGTAGAGTTTCTTATGGCCTATCTCAAGAACTGGCTCAATATTATTATTAATACTGATTATTAATTTACTAATCGAAACTATTTTGAATGTGCTGCGAATATGCACGATCTAATGAAATGAATATTCAAATAATCATAAAATAGAAAAAAAGTTCGGATTCCCTGGGATTAATTATGCGAGAAGTCGAAAAAGTTGGTAAAAGTATAAGATTCAGAATTGTCTCCTATGATTTTTTAGAAAAGTTTAAATTAACAGACACAATTCTTAATAAGTTTGTAAATATATAAATGCTGGCTTGATGTTCTTACCTGCTATCTCACTGAACCGTAACGAAATAAAAAAATCTTAAACCCTTAAGACTATAGAAGTCACCGATGTCACTGTATAGATGTGACATAAATAATACGTATTTATCAACAATGTTTCAACTATCACATATGTGATGAATAATAATAGTTATACACATAATAGGTATGATATACACATATAAAATATATTTAATACTTTGGTATGAAGCCCCTACCAACCTCCGTGTTCGATTCCCTATTGGGAAAAACGTGTACACTGATAATATTATCTAACAATTTGCTTTTTTAGTTAGATTTTATTTGAGTAATATGTTGAGATATTTATAATTTGTTGTAAAATAAAAAATTTCATGAGTAAATATGACGATTAGCAATAAATATATAAACTTACCCAAATGTTTTGGTAAACTAAGCACCAATGAAATATTTATTAAAATGAAAAACGAAATATTTTTGAAAGACATCTTGGCTGTATGAAGACGTAGTTTCTAGCGTCCGAGATATTTAATTACTAAATCAGAATTGCGCACTCATGCCTTATATGTAGTGTTGTTTTTCCGGTACTTTACCCGGGATTTCAAGAGTACTTTGAAAACAATATTTAGTAAATAAAACAAAATGAATCATATCAGAGGGAAATAATCCTTTGATTACAAACATCCAATAGTTGTTGTATAGTATTACTTTATTTGGGAAAGTCACTTTGTATTTCATTCGTGTGCAAAAGAGAAATGTGATATCATAAATTATATGGCTGTAATATATTGCATCGATAATTATATCGAAACTGGTAATACAATCAGCTAAAAAATTTAAAAAGAACTTGAACATCTCTTTAAACAAGTATCTTTACGCCCATATCCCCGAATGTGTAGGTAGTGACACAACAAGGGCGCAACAACATACGACTAGCCGAAAACACTAAGTCCCACAATGTGATAGATGGCAAGCCTATCGCCAGCCGGGCACATATACAATCCCGAGTATTTTTTTTGGTAGGAAATTGGAAAAACCAAACATTCGTTTCGTTGCCCGACCCGGGAATTGAACCCGGGACCTCACGCAGTCAATTCTAATACATGGACCGCTAGACCACATAGGCGACATCTTAATATAATAATATCCCTAGACGAGTTACACAAATTGAATCTAAACCCAAAGTAAGTAAATTAAATGCTTGTGTTATGGGTGTTAGTCAACGATAATAATAATATTTAGAAATACTTAAACAGATATCAGAATAAATTTAATCAGCACCTAGACCTGGAAATGCAGACGTCTAAATATTTATCAAACAAATGCCTGCCCCCGTCGGGAATCGAACCCGAGCCTCGCTGTTGGTCGGTATAATTAGGCGTATACACTAGCCACTCGAACAACGATGCGGTCAAATAAATAAAATATTATAAAAGATAGTAGTTTTATTTACACTATTTATAACCCAAGAACCGCTGCAATAATTTGGCTGGAAACTGATGGGGAGGTAGCTAAGAACCAAGTGAGGACATAGAATAGGTACTTGTCATCCCGTTCGACTGCAAGAAAACTAAGAAAAGCAACATTTTATTTTTTATCTTATAGCTTGTTACGCGCGTGGAACGAAGTTCGCCGGAACACCTAGTATTTAATAAAATAATTAATATAATTTGTGTCATACCTTGTATTCCTGTAATAATCCTTTTAATTTTATAAATGCGAATATTTGTAATCATAGATGGATGTTTGTCACTCTTTAACGCAAAAACTACTAAAACAATTTAGATGAAACTTTACAGGAATATAGTTTATACATCAGAATAATAAAGAGGCTAAAATACATAAAAAGTATACTCTATAACGCGGGCGAAGGAGCAAGTGGAAGCTAGTATTAAACCTAGCTTCCACTATAGCTAGAGCTAGAGGAGAAGAGAAGATAGAACAGTAGTAACAATCCCGGGTAGTCGCTACGATACTCTAGTATCTAGTAGAATGTCACGGTGTTAGTGACGTTAAGACTATGCCTGATATAAGACCTGATCGAAAATTCGTAAGACGGCGCTTGCACGCTTGGCGGCGCGCTTGCGTGAATGTTCGTGTTGTCATGTTTGTGTACGATAGCGCAATAAATGAATATTGTATTCTACCACATAAAGTATCTCCTGACAGTAAGAGACAACCGTGATCTACAATCAGCAGATACATGCACCATGAATATGGTAGGTCTGTCGCTGTCCTTTCGCCGAATGGTAGGCAATTGTATAAGTATACCGACTACCGAAATAAATACTGTTATTATGGTGGCAAGAATAAGTTCGGTAAAATAAGTTCTACCTTTACCTAAGTTCTACCTTTTTTATGATATCGGAAGGCAAAATAGGTAATAGATTTCCTGATGGTAAGAAATTCACGCCACCTAGAGACACCAATGGTGGTAATGGTGCGTCGCCAACCTGAGGCCGGGATGTAAGGCCTCGAGCAAAAGTAAGTTTACCGGCTATCTTATCCTCCGAACCGGAACACGTAATGACGTTATGGCGGCAGGAATAGGTAAGGCGGTGGTACCAATCCAGGTAAGTCGCTGCGAAACTACCACCTAGTAGGATGACACGGTGTTATTGACGGTAAGCCTATGCTCGCCTTTTACGAGCTGCCTGGCATGAAGGCAGATGGTCTATTTTGCATAGGAGCCCAGACCATCACGAGAAAAAAAATTAAAAAAGGAGGGTGATCTATAAGTCACGGCCATCTCTTACTATCAAACTGTAAAAATTAAAGCCGATCTTTTACCTCGCTATCCGTAAATCATTAAAACACGCTCATTGTAGAGGTTAGGGAATCCCCAAATATCATGTTGAAAAATAGGGTTAAACGTCACTTTCTACATTCAATCTGACTTGGTTAAAGTGAATTTTTTCTTTGTCTTAAATAATTTTATGCGTTCCAATTCTTTTTTGTGTAATAAGAGCATCATCGTGCTACATTTCTTCAATTATATCTTCATAACAACAGGTTGTCTGGAAGAGAGTGCTGTTTCGGCGATAAGGCCACTTTTGTGTATCACTTAATTTTTATGTTCTAATTTCAAGTGTATTTATTTTTTATGTATTTTGGTGCACAATGAGGAGATTTTCTATACTATTTTATTCTTTTAAGTGGTACGTGTACTTTTTCACTAACCTTACCTAACTAGATTGGTAAGGTAGCTTTCTACCTGCCGACATATCATTTGGGATTTTTTCTAAATTTAGTGTGTCTACGAATGTTAGTGTGATGAAATATAGTCGAAAGTTGCGTTAACCATTGCTGTTCTTGCGTTGCCTTTAAGCGCCATTTATACGTGATGTATTATTTTCCTGTTAGGTACATATATCTTTTATTTAATACATATGTACACAGTGACATATATTAATTAGTTATATTACTTATTATAGAACTTTTTTCACTTTTTAAATACATTAAAAACACAAATTTTAAATGCCTAAAATGGTATGACAACCATAGTGTCAGTGTCATGCTACACATTTACCAATTTACCCTTAAAATCAACTTGAAAAAAAAACATAATTTTTCATCTACTCTATTTTTAACTACTCGTATATCGATTGACTTCTTCATAATTTCTGAACTGATTTAAAAAAACTTTTTTTTAATTTTCAAAGCAGTAGCTATTATCGAGGTTGTTCCTTTGCAATTGATCTGGGTCTGATCATATAATCCCAGGGAAATCAAGCAAAATGCTCAATTTTTGTGTACTTAGTAGATATTACATTGAAATAGAAGTCGATTTCGGGGTTCCGTAGCCAATGGCCAATTACCGGAACCCTTACAGATTCGTCATCTCTTTGTGTCTATCTCTGCGCCCTTACGTCACCGCTTCTTTTTCTAAAACTATGAGAACTGTACCTACTGTTGAAATTGATAAGATGTATTTTGTGAACCACACTAAGATATTGACAAAAAAAATAGAAAAAAACAATAAATATAAGGGACATTAAATAACGCCTTCCATGAAGGTGACCTTGGTGTAAAAGTAATTTGAAAAAACCTATAAAAACTGAAACAGTTATCTTTTAGGTATAATACTTATCTATGTTTATGTTAAATCTGGTGTCGGTTTTTTCATAATTGAAGTAGACAGAAGGGTTTTGCTTTAAAAAAAGGGTTATATTTTTGATATTGAGGTTTCTAACATCTTTTTTTCTAAACTAAATAGATTGCGTGAGAGACACTCCCAATGTGTGTCTCACCTGTAACTTCTAAAGTAAGAGAACAACTAAACTAAAAATATCTATAATGTCCATTACCATGTTAACTTCCATCGAAAATTAATTAAAATGAGTTCTAGTACCTACTTCTTTAAAATGCCATAAATCCACGTATACGTACTGTATTTGAACTGTATGAACTTATTATGTGACTTGCTGCTACGGAATCCTTCATTCGCACTTGACCGCTTTTTTACAAGAAGCAACCTTAACAAGAAGTCCTTGGACGTCACATCCCGGAAAAAACCTGGAGTAAACTGAAATTTTTCTTCCGCAATTCTTTTGCTTAAATTGTGATTTCCTGTGCATAAAAGAAAGATGTAAGCATCGGTACAAAGAAAAAAAGTACCTATGTTTAATGATTTGCATATGTATTATGGTCATTAGATTGTGTTTAATTTTTTTTTATAAGATAAGATAACGAACAGGTAATCAGCTCTTCAGGGGGGTTACCATAAGCTCTTAAAACAGTACTATTTCAACAATACTAATTGTCAATCGAGAAAGACAACCTTATGACGTAAATCATAAAGTTGCTTATAAAGGCAGACATTTAGCAAGATGGAAATAATACTGCTATAAGCGTTCATAGTAGGGCCCCTGGTCTTAAGCTCAAACTCAAACTCAAATTATTTTTATTTTGTAGATAAGGCATCTTACTCTTATAACATGTCAATGTTACTTACCTAAATAAAGTTATCCATATACAAATAATTACCTACATCACAAAATTAATAAACTCAACAATAGTTATAATTTAAACAGCCCCGGATCTTAAATTTTTTTTAGGCGGGGCAAAAACTGAAAAATGCCGCCCCAGCACACTTATATTTATTTTCACCTGTATCATCTGTATGTCCACTAATTGATTTACATTTGGACTTAGGCCTTCCGGAAACAATACATATAAAACCATCGCTGTTCTTTCTGTACTAAGCTTATTTATTTAAAATATATAAACATTAACATGTAGGATATACGAGTATACTTTATACATAGCACAGAATAGGATTTAAAATAAAAATATAAGCAAATCAAATATTGTGAACTGAAATTAAAATTTTACTCTTCGAGATTTTTGTTCAGCAAATAAATCTATGGCCTTGTCATAATTAAACTCGTGTGCAATTCGATTTTCTATTGCTAAGATTGCAAGACTCGATAAACGTTCCTGGCTTATAGAAGATCGCAAATAATTTTTGATTAGTTTTAGTTTGCTAAAACTTCGCTCAC
>NJDD01002755.1:0-12177 GCA_002245505.1 Calephelis nemesis
TTTTTTTTATCAAGAAATCTTTACATACCTGTAAAAAAAAGAAACGACATTTAATATTATTAGCTATGGTGTCTGTTTCTTTATTAATAATCTTTTTAAATAATTTTTAGAAGTTTTACTTTAAGTTTTCTTTTATGACACGAAACGCAATATTTTTTGACAGACCATAATTTATTCTTTTTCTCAATTTGAATGTTGAGAATTCGAAAGAGAATTTTAATTTTCTTTACATATATATTTTTATTATTGTAGGTAGTTGTTATCAAAATGTTAAAATTGCCACTGTGGTCTAATGGTCCAGGTATTGAACTTAACTTTATGAGGTCCCGAGTTCGATTTCCGAGTCGGGCAACAAAGAGAATATATGGTTTTTCTAATTTTCTATTAAAAATAATGTTGCTCGGGATTGGATGTGTGCCCGGTTTGGCTTGCCACCTATCACACTGTGGGACTTATGTCCGATTTCACCAAGAGCCCCTATACTTTAGGGGACCTTTTAACGTTACTTATCCCACAAGTTCAATATAAAACAGACCCCTAAAATAGGTTAAGAGGTCCCGTAAAGTTAGGGTGAAATCGGTGAAACCCCTCTTGGTGAAATCGGGTATTAGTGTCTTCGGCTAGTCGGTGCCCTGGTTGTGCCTCTGCTTAATTCTTCGGGGATGTGGGCGTGAAGATATTTAGTTGTTATCATGCATGTCAGTGGCCAGAGTATCCGCGAGTCATTTGAGTGACGCACAGGTATCTAGAATGCAGGATTCTATATACTGGTTGTAACCTTATAGGTATAAGGTGCTGGGTGTACTAGTATCGTTGACTAACACGTAACATGATTTGCTTACTTACATACATACAAATCTTCACGCCAAGTCCCTTACGGGATAGGCAGAGAGTATCGAGTGCCAGACCTCACGGTCCTTGCAGACCTGCCTTTCAACATTCATTACTCTCTTCATACAAACACGCCTGTTTCGGAGACTCTTGTCACCAACTTCTGATAACACCCGAGCTATTTAAAAGTAAAAGTATCTTCACGCCCATATCCCCGAAGAGGTAGGCAGAGGCACAACCATGGCAACCACGACTAGAAGAAGACACTAAGTCCCACAATGTGATAGCCTATCGCCAACCGGGCACATTTGCAATCCCGACCAACATTTTTAATTTTAGTTGGCCGACCCGGGATTCGAACCCGGGACCTCATGCAGTAAAGTCCAACACCCGGACCGCTAGACCACAGAGGCGAAATTATTTGATGACCCGAGCTATTTGATCGTAAAATGTCAGCGTTGGTCTCCCCGGGTACCTACATCTATCCAAATCCGCATTACGCAATGCCTTTCTCAATCTTTCATCTGTCATTCTTTCTACATGACATTCTTTGCTTACTTTGAGCACGTCAGTAGGTACTGCCTATTATTTATTGCGTGATTTGTGGTAAGATATATTTGTCTTTTTTGTGATATCTAAATAATTTTTGGGAATAATGTTGCCAGTTACGAAGTAAAAAAAAATATACCTTAGGGCTTAACCATTTGCTTAAGCTTTTTACACGTGACTTCGTTAGCGTAGAATAAATAGATTTTGTTACTAACTTTCATCATCAATTTCTTATAGGCCTACGGTCAAGTGTGTTTGAAATCGGGTCTTTATGCTTAGTCAATAATTAACTTTTTTAGAAAGTCCACATTGCACAAAAAAAATTGTGTGTGTACTTATGTACACGCGTTGGAAGTTATACTTCTGCGGCGTAATAAGATAAAAATCTTTTTAAAAATTTTATATTTTGCCTTATTTTACATTTGTAGACAAAATGATACTAACCATAGACATAAAGAAATATTGTGAATACAGTTGTCAGTTCTTACGCAAACATACGTAGATGTCCTTACTTTTACTTTGTTGGTACCTTTTTTTGAAAAACTAAAATGTTATCTATAGCTAACTTCATCATGTCGGTTTTTCGTGACGGTGTGCGCGCGCATCGTAAAAATTTACCCTCATCATTTTTTCCTAACGCGCCAAAAGAAGTATGACTTCAAAAATAGAATTTTAAAGAACACTTTCCCACGCCTTTGATTAAGTATAACTAAGAACATTTTAACTACTTCAATTTGTACCAGTAAATGGGCTAACTACTCGTATATGCGTTGCCAACCGAGAGCTTTGTATGTGCTTTGGAGGTGCTTATGCTAGCGCCAACGACTTCTGTGACACTGAATTTTGACTTGGTGCTGTGATCTCATAGTTCTTGAGGTATGAGAGGTCTCTTATTTGAGACAACGTTGGAAACCATTTGAGTAGGTTCACAAGAACAGGAGGTGGTTTTAAATCCAAGGCGATATTAATATTGCAAAATCTCTATATTCATCTAGCTGTGCCGGCGAACTTCGTTCCACCCATTTAGCTTGTATGGGCAAAATTAAAATGTTGTTTTTCACCAATTTTCACCCACATTTGTTCAGCCGTTCTTGAGTTATAAATAGCGTAACTAACACGTATTTCTTGTACATGTTATATGGATTTAATATGTTTATACATATACGTACACAAAACTCGTCTTCACAAAATTAGTAATTCCTTTTTCGGTCAATGTATGCGTTTCTACAATAAGCTGCCCATTGATATTAGAGATCTACCTTTAAATAAGTTTAAAAAATGTATAAAAGTAAAATTATGTCAAAAAGGCTAATATACGGTCTCAAAATATTTAAAAGATGAACATGCTTGGGGATAGAGTGTAATTTATATTTTTCAGATTGTAATTTATGTTTTTAATCTAGTTTATATAGTAAATATTATTATTGAAAAAAGACAAGCCCGCTGAGTTTCTTTCGCCGGATCTTCTCAGTGTGAGGCCACGATTCCGATCCGGAGGTAGTTTATAAAAATGTCGACGCGCACAAGTATAACATGTATTGTTCAAGTGAAAAAAGATTATTCTAATTCTGATTCTTATGTAAGAACTAATGTGGAGGAGTGTACAAGTATTTCTTGATTGTAATGAGCAAGGGATGTATCAAATGTCGATAAAGCACAGAGATGTCGATACCTCGGTAGATACACAAGGTAGATACAATGCAATCAGTTTCTTTTCTTTTCTTTTCAATGACCAAAAAGTCAAATCATACTGTCAATGTCAAGTCATTTATTCAATGGTTTAGTCATTAATGTGTTACAGTTTTTATATAATAAGGTGTTTAACAAGTAGGTACTTAAATGTCCAAAAAAATATCCCATGGTTTGATATACTTTTAGTTTTTTCTTCATCATATATTATATAAGACAAG
The DNA here is from genome assembly GCA_002245505.1 of Calephelis nemesis. Taxonomy (NCBI): domain Eukaryota; kingdom Metazoa; phylum Arthropoda; class Insecta; order Lepidoptera; family Riodinidae; genus Calephelis; species Calephelis nemesis. The sequence goes on from NJDD01002755.1 coordinate 3,291, forward strand.
CAAATAACAGGCAACTCTCATGATGGTAAGAGATATCCGTCGCGTGTAGACATCATAGATGTTACGGGTGCGTTGCTGTCTTACGTCTGGGTTTTTGTTAACGTATGCGTTTATGGGCTTTCCCAAAGTCGTAGGTAAGGTAAATTAGGAAACTGGTATTTTTCTTTTCTTTTTGTGGCACTAAACAGCCAACAATCACATGATGACAGGAGATAACCGTGGAGTTATAACACCAAAGATGTTAAAGGTCGCTATGCTATGTGACCGGGATGGATTTATGGAGGCAGAAATCGATAAGGTGGAGATTCCCTACCTGTTGGTAAGGATCTAGTTTAACATGTGCTCACCTCTTCCGATCCCTTTGGCAGGAAGGCAGATAAAATTAAATATACATTATTTATTAGTCGGAATATGTGTGTTACTAAGGTGTTACAATTTTTTTATGATATTGAAAGGCAAACAAGCAGACGGGTTTCCTGATGCTAGTTCACGCTGCCTAGAGTACCCAAAGGTGGTTGATGGTGTGTTGCCAACCTAAGGCCTGGATGTCAGGCCTCCAGCAAAAGTAAGTTTACTGGCTACGAACCGAACCGAAACACGTCAACACAGCAAGCACTGTTATGGCGGCAGCAATATGTTAGGCGGTGGTAAAACTCCGGCCTAGTCGCTACTCGCTGCGAAACTCTACCACCTAGTAAAAAATATATATTTACGTATGCCACCATATAACGTTTTGGTGCACAAATCTATATAGTATAAAAAAGAAAGTCGCGTTACTTAATTTATAACTCATTGCTAAACCAATTTGGCTGAAAATGGACGGGGAGGTAGCTTGAAACCGGAAGAAAGACATAAGATACTTTTTTATGATATCACGTCATTTTTCACATTTATAAAAATGCGATATTTATCATATCACATTTTTATTACACTTTTATATCAGACAGAAAAAGAAACGACAAAACAAACTGCTCGACAACCAGGACCTTAACCTCTGTGCCTTGTACCTACTACCGCCGTTGCCAAACCTACCCAAACAAGAGAAGAAACGGCGAAACAAACTCCTCGGCAACCGAGATATATTTAATTATACTAGTGGTCGCCCGTTGGTCGAAATTAAACCAAACTGAAATGAATCGTGTTTTGGAAACACTAGTCTAGTAAAGCATATTCATATTAATCTTGTGTATTTTTGTCACCAAGATCCATGATTGCTTTGTATGAAAAAAACAATAAACTGCTGACGTATTTTAGCGTATATGGCCCCTTAAGTCTTGAAAACAATCAAGAGCTTCACAAAGAAAAACTTTACCAGGCAAAAGGTTTGACAATTAAAAATAATACTACCTAGTTACTAGGTCGTCCATTGGTCGAAGTTCGACCATAATAAATTTTAATATCTTGTTGATAAGAACGCCATCTTCATTTTTTAAGACCAACTACTTTGTTTCCAAACTTTTTAGTGCGCTATCTGTGATCTTTTTTCGTTATCATCAATATATTTGTTTGTGTGAGTCAAATGCTTGGTAGTGTGGGTAATGTTTTATTTATTAATTTAATGTACTTTATAAGCATTATTATTGAAAGATATTAGCGTTCTGCACTTCTCCTACACATAAACTATAAGTGTGCTAAATTTTATGCTCCTGCGTCCCCGTAATTTTCGTAAAATGGGGTCCAAAGTTTTGGCATCACGTATTAGTCTATGTGATTTGGTTAATAATTGTTACAAATATTTAACTATACTTGCTTTCCTGCACAACACTCTACCACCTTAAAGGAGGACTCAAGAGGAAAAAACCACTGCGTACGTAATTATTCAGTAATTACAGGCGATGGGTTTGTCACATCCCAATGTCACAAACAATTCTACCATCTAATCTGACTGATAACTGCATACATATTTGTTATCTACATACGCGAGAAACCTAAGAAATATGCGTAGGTAGTGCATCAGCATAACCAATTTTTATCAATCACTACATAGTATAAAACAAAGTCACTTCCTCTGTCCCTATGTCCATTTGTATGCTTAAATTTTTATAACTACGCAACGGATTTTGATGCAGTTTTTTTTAATAGATAAAGTGATTGAAGGGAAAGGTTTATCCGAATATTTCATAACCGTGCGAAGCTGGGGCGGGCCGCTAGTTAAACATAAAATGTATTGTGTTTGTATGAAAAGGGTAATGAATTTGAAGGAAGTCAGGCAGGTTGGTCAGGATCGCGAGGTCTGGCACTCGATACTCTCTGCCTAGCGCAGGGACTTGGCGTGAATATATGTATGTAACATAAAATGTAATTAGAAACCATACTCTCCTATTTGTAATCGGATAAAAGGCCAGCCAATAGTAAACTTATCATGCCAATTACGTAATAGGAACGTGAGGTTAATTAATAACAATTGGGATTAAGTTTGTCTTCGCCGGCCGTCACATGATCTGCAGTGTCAGGTTCTAAGATGGACACTCGACTGGAATTATTATTGTAAACTAAACTGGTGCTAAAATGTATACTTTTCGATGTCGACACGTAGTGGAATTCCATTGTTAATAAGTGACAACTTTCTTTATAATATTGGAAGGCAAACAAGCAGACGGATTTCCTGACGGTAAGAAATTCACGCCTCCTACAGACACCAAAGGTGGTAATCGTGCGTTGCCAACCTGAGGGATGTTAGACCTCGAGCAAAAGTATGTTTACTGGCTACCTTACCCTCCAAACCGGAACACGTCATGACATTATGGCGGCAGGAATAGGAAAGGCGGTGGTACCAATCCGCGTGAGTCACTGCGAAACTCTACCACCTAGTCAGATGCAGGGCAGTCTTAGATTATGTTGAGGCCCTGGGCACAAAAAAAACTTGGGGCCCTTTTGGAATATAAAGAAATCAAACTATATAATTTTTTCACTATGGTTTTTTGGGTAATCATTTTTTTATTATAGTATGTCATTCATAATCTTAGTATACTGCTATTTTTTTATAATTACGAGTTTTTTCCGGGATTTCTTAAGAAATGCTCAAACTCATTTTTCTAAAGAATGTCACTTTCTATGCTCATAATTATTTATTAATGAATCACTCGTTCATAAGCTGCGAAATTGAACGCTTTAAATTATGGCAGCAAGAATAACGTAATGCACCCAACCAAAATATTTTTGTTGAAATTGTGAATTTGAATTGTGAATGAAATTAACGATCTTCCGGGGCCCTCTGAGTGTAGGGGCCCTGGCCACTGGCCCTGTGTGCCCTTATGGTAAAGAAGGTATTGGTCAGATGTCACGGTGTTAGTGACGGTAAACCTATGCTCGCCTTTTACGAGCTGTCTGGCAGGAAGGCAGATGGTCTATTCTGCAAAAGAGCCCGGACCAACATGGCGAAAAAAAACTTATTTATTAACAAGAAATTTTAATTATAACACTTGCCTGTGCTTGGGATAAATCACTTCAAACTTAAAAGAACTTAAATGAAATTACTTCAAACTTAAAAGAAAGAAAATAATTGAACCTGCACACTTTCTCTAACTCAAATGGTTTGTGAGGCTTAGTGTACATTCGGCTAGTCGTGGGTGGTTGTCCTTCTGCCTACCGCTTCGGGGATATGGGCGTAAAGAACACACTCTTTAATTTTTTTAATTACCACTTGTAATTTTCCAAGTCAGATTTTATTTGATGTTTCAGGTTGTTGTTAAATTTAGATTAAATTAGTTAAATCATTGGGTTTCATTTGATTTAGTTTTGTATCTATACCTAACTGCAAAAGCCTGACCGCTGCGACGGCTCCAGTCTTTACGCCAGGAGGTTAAATAGTCAAGGTTCGATCTTAAGTCGGGTGAAGTTTGCAACACAAAAAATCGACCTATCTGAAGCCGTACCCAGGATATTCCCAGCTTCGCCCTTGCATGGTGTCGCCTGGATTGGTACCACCACCTTACTTATTCCTGCCGCCATTACTTCAGCGCCTGCCTTTGACGTGTTTCGGTTCGGAGGGTAAGGTAGCCGGTAAACCTACTTTTGTGCGAGGCCAAGCCAAGATGTTACTTGGCTTCAGGTTGGCAACGCACCATTACCACCTTTGGTATCTGTAGGAGGCGTGAATTTCTTACCATCAAGAAATCCTCCGCTTTTTTGCCTTCTATATCATAAAAAAAGGTTTTTTAAATGTGTAACACTTACTACCATTTTGTACTACTCGTATCTTTGACGTTATTTGATAAATTTTTTGACGATCATGACGAAAAAAGATTTTGTTAAACGTCAATGTCACCAGGGCCGTCTTAGATTATGCTGGGGCCCTTTCTATATTCCAAAAGGAAAGGAAAGAAAGAAACCAAACTTATTTTTTTTTTACTTTTATTTTTTAGGTAATCAATTACATTATTTAATTACAGTATGTTATTAATAACATTAGTATTCTGCTGTTTTCTTATGCTTACGATAGTAGTTTCTTTCGGGATTTCTGTCGAGCAAAACCTATTAAATCCTCAAACTCAATTTTCTGAAGAGGTCACTTTCTATGCTCATATTTACTGACAAATTACTTAGTCGTTCTAAAGCTGCAAAATTGAACGCTCCTTAATCAGAGCAACGAGAAAAATGTAATACACCCAACCAAAATATTTTAAGGTTAAAAGTGATTGAAATGGTCGATCCTTCGGGGCCCTCTAATATAGGGGTCCTGGGAAAGGCCCCGTGTGCCCTTATGGTAAATACGGTATTGAATGACACTATAAATTGATAATATTCCACAACATTACAACCTGTAAACCTTAAAGAAAAGACTTTATTTATTACTTAAAGGTGGGCAACGCATCTGTGATACTTTTAGTTTTGTAGCTGTTCTTGTCAGCCATAGATTTCTTTCTAGCAGGTGAATTTGCTCGATTGCTTTCTTTTACATAAAAAAAATTAAAAAAATATTTTAAATAATAGGTACGTAATATTTTTGATTGACTAATATTAAACACATCTCTAATATGTTAGGTATAATAAAATGAAAATGAATGATAATTTTTTGCAGTGTATTTGCAAGAAGAGAAGTAGGTAAATTCTAAATGTATTTATAATAAGTGTTTACCTACTAGACGAATCAATTTTGAAAACTCTTTTTTCTCGACTTAGTGCTGCGTTCTAATTTCAGGGGAAATTTATCACTATTAAAACAAGTTAATTCGACTTTTAAGGTTACGAAGGAATAAAGAGGTGGTCCGGGTCTGTGGTCTAGCGGTCTGGAAAATGTTGGTCGGGATTGGAAATGTGCCCGGTTGGCGATAAGCTTGCCACCTATCACATTGTGGGACTTAGTGTCTATGGCTAGTCGTGGGTGTCCTGGTTGAGCCTCTGCCTTCGTCTTCGGGGATATGGACGTGAAGAAACTTTTTTTTAAAGAGGTGGTTTTTCTTATGGTAATAGACAGCATCACCGTTTCTGGTGGGATATAGTATAGCCTGGATCGTAGACGACCAGTTTACCGTATCAAGTGGCTAGTGTACCAACTATCCTTAACTTCAGTTTAAAATCCAGCAATGGCGAGCACTGACGCTACGGCGGCAAGATTAGCAATTGACTAAACCAGGGCGAGCTGCTGCGTAGTACTCTTACACCCAGTAGAACCCTATTTCTTATCGCGAACTACTTGTATATCTGTAAGAAGATACAGTAATCAATACCAATTACAAATAAAGTGGAAGTAATTATTCCCTGTCTAGAAGATGGGTCGTATTGCGCAGTGGGCGGGCAAGGCCGAAGTAATTGCGAACGTCCTGCGGGACCCTAGCTCTATTAGCTGGTGACAGGAGAACGTGATATCCTACGTAATTTATACATGTTATCTAATATTTTTATATCACTCATACTTCCTGATGCTAAGAAATACTTGTCAAGTACAAAGGATGAATGAATGAAAGAATTTTGCCTAAATAATAACAGCGTACTTTTTGGAGTTTACTCCTTATGGAACGATTTGAGTTATAAGTCCCGGTACGGAAATTTTCTGAGGAATAAAATCAAGTGTAACACGAGAAGTTGAGGCGTTACGTAGAAAGAGACAAACATGTATGTATATCTGTAGGATTGAACGTGTAAAAGAATGAGATGGAATACATCTCATTCTTTTACACATCTCATTCTCGGGATCTCCTCCTGCGCGATACTTCGTAGTCTCCGTGCAGGAGGAGTCGCTACCTATCAATATACTGACTATTTGGATCACACTTCTAATGTCTGCGATGATACTAATTAAGAAGAATTAACATAACTAAATCTGCTGTAGGAGACATGTGTGCTGCAAGATACATTTCGTAAGCAGTAAACTCCAATCGTGCATCGTAGCTGACACACACGTACACTTTTTTTAAAAGCTTTTGCATTGGTAATTGATTGTTTGCAGTGTAGATATCCGTGGATAGCGTACACGCCTAACTACACAGACCAACCGCAAGGCTCAGGTTCTATTCCCGACGGGTGCAGGCATTTGTAAATGAACATTGATGACACATGATCTGCATTTCGGGGCCTGGGTGTTTATTAAATTTATTCTGGTATCTATTTAAGTATTGATATGTCTTAGAATCGTTAATTAACACTTATATAACAGAAGCATATAATTTGCTTTTTTGGAGTTAGATTCAAATTGTTTAGCTGATCCAGATGCTAAGAAATACTTGTCAAGTACCAAGGATTAATGAATGAAAGAATTTTGCCAATATAAAAACATTGTGCTTTTTAGAAGCTTTGGCATTGAAACTAATTATTTGCATTGTAGTTATCCGTGTGTAGCTTTTTTTTTTGAATGACTAATTTGTTGCTAATCTCGCGATTTTATGCAACTTCACCGAGTTTTGTGGGCCGAGCAGAGTGCTCAGCCCGAGACATCATTATTTAAATGCATGGGGCTGTTACCTACAACGCCAGCACCAAGGGTTGTCTCCCGGGAGACCGTACCTCGACTTGGTGCTGCGTTCTGGTTACTGGGTGGATTGGGAGGAGGAATATTGGCGGCTCGTTGCCCGGCGTTAGGCGCCGGGCGCAAGAGAATCGTGTGTAGTACTAGTCATAAGGGACTTTCAAAAACTGAGGAGGTTAAATGTTCGACTTCGTATTTTTATTTATGTTAAATATCCGTAAGTTTTGACGGGATTTTAACGTTCTTTTTATGTTCGAAAGAGCGTATTTCGAGGCAGTCACAGTGACACGAAGTTTGAATCTGATGATGGAATCACAGGGAAATCGAAGAAAGTATCCAATTTTCGTATACTTTAACGATATAATTATTAGAATCATTATGTTAATTTGTTTAAACAATGTTCGATTTGGATTCCTGATTGGGGCAAGTAGCTTATTTGGTTCTGGGCCTGAGATCTTAAGTTTGTCTATTTCTTTAAAGTAGGTTGTTATCAGAATTATGGTTAATTTTTTTAAACAATAATTTTCGTTTTATTATTATTATTTATTCTTTATTGTACAATATAAACACAAACATAAAATACAGAACAAAAATATTACAAAAATGTACAAATGGCGGTCTTATCTCTCAAAGCAATCTCTACCAGACAACCAGGATTTTGTTAAAGAATAACAATCTGTACGTTGATTCTAGATATAAGTATGTAACATTTTTATGTATTTATCTTTATTGTACTCTATTAGTACATATGTACAAGACATCAAACATACCTTTTACAAAAACATTACAAATGGTGTTCTTATTGCTAAAATTTATCTTTGCCAGACAATCAAGAAAGACAGAAAATTTTAATTACAAAATAAAATTAAAGGTAAGAAAAAAAACAACTGTCAACGTAACAAGAACAAAGAAAAAGATTGTAAATATAATTTAAGCCCAGAATAACAATTTAAGTTATCTATCTATATATACCTAAAAAATCAATGCAACTTTTCGAGGTAATTTTATAACTCAAGAATGGACTCACCTATCCAAACCAAATGTTTAGGCTTTGTTCGGAATGTTTTGTAGGTGGTTTATGTGAAGTTTGCACGAAATCGGTCCAGCGGGTTTTCATTTATCACATTTTTGTAACAAATAAATTAAATAAATGGGGGATCATTTCGTTAATGGGTATTTTTCAGTCAAATTGAAACTTTTTTCAGATGGGGATTGTGCTGTCTTGTTGAAACTTTTTCTATTGTTTTTTTTTTTGATTTGTTGTATTATGTCATTCATGCGGGCATATACGTAACGAAGCACGTACCGGGCCGCTAGTTAACAATATAAGAATGTTGCATTTGTTTATGAATGTTACGTTACAAAATACCAAACGCATGATTTAATAAAACGAACACAGTCTCCAGTGTGTAATACCGATAGGACCATCTTATCAACAGGGTCATTCCAATTAACCGTTTGTGTTAACGGTGCGCTTGCACAACGCATTCCGCCATCATTGACAAGGAACCGCTGGACATCTGACATATTTGGACCACATACCGGGAAGGTTGTCAAACGAAACAATATATGATGATTAGTCTTACACTTTTTTTATGACATTGGAAGGCAAACAAGCAGACAGATTTCCTGATGGTAAAAAATTCACGCCACCTAGAGACACCAAATGTGGTAATGGTGCGTTGCCAACCTGAGGCCGAGATGTTAGGCCTCGAGCAAAAGTAAGTTTGCCGGCTATCTTACCGTCCAAACCGGAACATGTCATGACGTTATGGCGAGTATCGGGTTGAATTCCCGACAGGGGCTGACATGTATATTGTGATAAAAATAGTTTATATTTCTAGGTCTTAGTACTTATTAAATTTAATCTATATTGTTATGATATATCACTGGGTAACACCCATAACACAAACTTATTATTATTAACTCTTTATTGCACAAAATTATAATAACAGAAAAACTTAAAAGACTAAAAAAGGTATT
>NJDD01002755.1:21810-36314 GCA_002245505.1 Calephelis nemesis
TTCTCGGTCCCACGATGATATAACCAAATCACCAAATCAGGCAATTATCCAATCGCAACGCTTTTTTTTAGAAACTAGGAAAAATACATTTTAATTTGCTCGACCCGGGATGTCGCCTTTGTTGCCTAGTGGTCCGGCGTCGGACTTGATTTTTTGTGGTCCTGGGTTCGATACCCGGGTCAAGCAACAAAAAATTAGAAAATGTATATTTCCAATTTTCCAATTAACATAATGTTGAGCAATGTTCAAATGTTCCAATAAAAATTGCGCAGAGAGTTCCCACGGGACTAATGCTAATTCCACACGTTTGCCAAACTTCAACAAATGTTGGGATGTTTGTATTAGTTTGACAGGATTTGTAGCCGATCCGATAGAGTATCAGTTTTTTGACATAAATCAAAGGGAATTTGTTGTAGGCGCTTGCCACCTGTCTATACGTTTTTGTGCGTTTTTGTTGAATTGTGTCCAACATATTTTTAATTAATGTATAATGTGTATCTGGTCTAACGATGAAATTATTATCTTGCTAGAATTCTACCAAGTAACACCCAGCATTTGGAATCCCAAAGACAAACATCACATCGTTAGTCGAGTAGCCAGCGTACACGCCTAACAACCTCGAGGCTCAGGTTCGATTCCCGACGGGGCAGACATTTGTGTGATGAACATTTAGATGTCTGCACTTCCAGGACTGGGTGTTTATTAAATTTATTCTGGTATATTGTATGTATTAGTATCGTTGACTAACACCCATAACACAAGCATATAATTTGCTTAATTTTGGGTTGAATCTAACCCAAAATTCGTGTAAAATTGTTGTCCATTGATATTTATTATATTTATTATTATTATTTATTATTCACAGGGATAAAAAGGAGCCAACGCAAAGTATAATTTAAGTAAAATTATAAAGAAAAATGTAAAAGTATTTCCGATATTTTTTTTTATTTTAATCATCTGCTATCGTTTTAAAAACGTGTGGAGATCGCAGTTTGGGTTACTTGATATGACCAGCGTTTGTATAGTTATTTAGTACGTGGATATAGTATTATGTGGGTCTAGCTTAATGTTAGAGTACAAGGACATAGTACATTTTTCCCCGTGTTGGCCAGAGCTCCTTTGCAGAATAGACATCTGCCTTCCTACCAGGCTGCTCGTAAAAGGCGAGCATAGGCTTACTGTCACTAACACCGTGACATCTTACTAGGTGATAATAAAGTTTTAGTTAGTTAGAATCGCCCGGATTGGTACCACCGCCTTACCTATTCCTGCCATAACATCAATGCTTGCCGTTGACGTGTTACACCCGGCCTCAGGTTAGCAATGCACCATTTCCACTTGGTGTCTTTTGGCGGCGTGAATTTCTTATCATCAGGAAATCGGCCTGCTTGTTTCCCTTTCGTTATCATAAAAAAGTAAAGTAAGTTTTTGTATTGTGCACTGTATGTTCTACATTTCTTTTATGCATTCTCACTATTTTGGGTTTGCTGGACGATATCTCTTTTAGAGATAAGCTCGCCTTTTGTATAATTTTACATATTTACTTGTTTTTTGACTTTTTGTTTACAATAAAGAATTAAAGAAAGAAAGAAAAAAAACAACTGTATGCGACAAAGTAGATATGCCTAAAAAAGTGTTAGACATCCCAGATATCGGTATCACGAATAGCTGTGATTTTGTAATTTCACGTATCATATCTACTACTAGTACTAGTGATTAGATATCACTGCTTAGAGGCCACAAATGAAAACGAACGGTTAGGTAGGTAGGTATATGACATTGAAGAGACTTTTCGTGATTAGTAATGGGAGCGAAATACTAATGGCCGCACTTAGAGACGTCAATTAATAGATAGATATTTTCCATCGTCGGTGCTTGGTAAAACTTCCAAATATTCATATTTTTAAATGAAGAAACACTTGCTGTTTTACGTATCTCTTACAATTTATCCTATTTAATATTAAAAATGCGAAAGTTTGGAAGGATGTGTGCATGTTTGTTACTCTTTCACGCTCGAATGGCTGAACAGATTTGTCTGAAATTTGGAACACAGATAGATTGTGACCTGGATTAACATATAGGCTTCTTTTAATCCGGATTAAACAACGGGTTCCTGCGGAAACGCGGGCAAAGCCGCAGGTAACAGCTAGTTATTTTATAAATAGCCTACCGGTTTTGCTTATGACAGCAACATCTGGGTGAGTTAAAATTAAAGGTAGACTTAGTTTAAGTTTTAGCCCTGATAATGCTGTATAAGCGAAACCGGTAGGCTATTTACAAAGTAATAAATTGTAAGTGATACGTAAAACTGTACAAGTGTTTCTTTGTTTAGCATCTTCACGCCCATATCCCCGAAGAGGTAGGCAGAGGCACAACTACAGTAGGTAACCTACGACTAGCCGAAGACACTAAGTCCCACAATGTGATAGGTGACAAGCCTATCGCCAACCGGGTACCTTCCCAATCCCGAGCAACATTTTTTTTTAATTAGAAAATTAGAAAAACTCAATTTTCTTTTTGTTGCCCGACCCAGGATTCGAACCCGAATTAACATTTAATCTATTCAGTCACAATTTGTATTGAAAATGTCAACTTAATTACTAGTTAAAGGGTAATTGGTGTCTCTAAGTACAGCGGGAAAGTCTTCGTTCCCATCACTGTAAGTTGTTTATGCGTGATAAGTGAACAGACAAACAGACAAAAATTTGTGTGGCTCTCGTTTTGGGTTGCCCCTCTTGTATTAGTATACAAATATACTATAACTCAATATTACCATAGAAATAAATGTTTAAGAAATAAAAAATACTAGCAGATACTAGAGACGGAAAATCTTATGTAAAATGAAGATTACCTATTCCTATCATCATGAAGTTAAAGCTGACCATTGTCGTATTCCATCCTGGGTAGAATAGCCGTTAGACTTGTAAAGGTTTCCTAAGATGCCGGCTGTAAGACAGCGCGACGCACCAGTAACATCTACCGTGTATACAACGGTTGCCTTAATCTGAGGAACTACCTGCGCGTTCCCTATCTATACCATACACGTATAATCTTAAACAAAATTTAAAATAAAACTAAACTCAGAAAAAGCTCACGTTATGCGGAGTGACAGCCCTATCCAATGAGGCCAGGGCCTGCGTAAGCACCACCCGTCGAACAATGGCATTTTTGCTTTACAAATTCCTTTCCCAGGAACGCACTGTCCTGTTTCCTAAAAAAATACTGTGACTGGAAATTTGAGTACCCACCAATTCGCTGCAAGTTTTACAAAGACTGTAGTGGGTGTACCAAAAGTACTGGAGCAAAACGTAAAAAAAAGTATCATCACGCCCATATCCCGGAAGAGGTAGGCAGAGACACAACCAGGGCACCCACAACTAGCCAAAGACACAAGGTCCCACCATGTGATAAGCGGCAAGCCTATTCGAACCCGGGACCTCATGCAATCAAGTCCAACAACTGAACCGCTAGACCACAGAGGCGATGGACCTGGCAAACGTACCTGTCAAATAGGGGTAACTTTACTATGTTTTTTTTTATATTGGAAGGCAAACAAGCAGACGGATTTCCTGATGGTAAGAAATTCACGCTGCCTAGATACACCAGAGGTGGTAATGGTGCGTTGCCAACCTGAGGCCTGGATGTTAGGCCTCGAGCAAAAGCTTATGTATGTGCGGCTTCATTATTTATTGATTATACAGTTTATAGACTTATGGTTGGACAAACGGACATGGTGAAAAAGTGGCATCATTTGCAAATACTTCCGTTAAAAGTGGACTTTATAAAGGATGATTTTTTTTTATTTTCATATCTTATGTAATTTCAACTCTCTGTGTAATATCTTTTTGCTTATAGACACATAAGCCATAAACAAAATTTATTAGTATTAAATTTTTTTTTACTATGTTTGAAACATAACTAAAAAATGTTTTGAAATATTTTTTAATAATAAAAATAGTATCCCTGGTAAGCAGTACAAAGTAAGTAGTAGCATGCTACTACTTACTTAGACACAGAAATAATTATAATAAGTAGATACTAGAATAATTTGAATAAACACCCCGACCCGGAAAATGCAGACATCTAAATGTTCGTACCTGCCCCCGTCGGGAATCGAACCCGGGCCTCGCAGTTGTTCGGTGTTAGGCGTGATAATTTATGAATACAATTAAAAATTCAATAAAAAAATTACAGCCTTTCAATTTTACCGGAAGTATTTCCAAATGTTGCCACCTTTTTCAATGTTTTCGTTTTTCCAACCATGCGCCTGACACTTTGTGTCACCGTGAAAAAAATAAAAATACAAATTAATCTCTCAAACTTCTTTTGCTAGTCAATGAAGTCATTTAAAATCGTAAAAAACATCAGTTTAAATTTCACGTGATTTATGTTTGTTATATCGTTTATGACTTCACCCATGTCTATAAACAGCCAGTAATCCCTCTGTCAAAACGTCTGTCAGTGTTTCACAAAAACGATATATTAGTCTAATAAATATAATATATGTAAAACCCATACTCGTAAATATTAGAAGGTAATCGATAGCGTAACGAAGAACGGGAGGTTCGCTAAACAACCTCCTGACGACAGGTTTTTGTAGGTTTTCTGCCAAAACTGGTCTCAGACCGGACCACTAAAATTGCAACCAGACTTTAGACTGAGCTATAATGTTTCTATTAAACGTATAATAACCTCGAGCTAACAAAGGATATGGCTTTGATATTGTAACTGTAGACAAATCACTACATATTATAAAATCATCTTTGTGGTCTAGCGGTTCAGTTGTTGGACTTGACTGCATGAGGTCCCGGCTTCGAATCCAGGTCCCGGTATATAATGTGTCCTTGATTTAATTATGCTAGTTGGCAACATTTGACATCAATTATAACTTTTTTTTTATGTTATAGGAAGGCAAACAAGTAGACGGATTTCCTGATGATAAGAAATTCACGCCGCCTAGAGACACCAAAGATGGTAATGGTGCGTTGCCAACCTGAGGTCAGGATGTTAGGCCTCGAGCAAAAGTAAGTTTACCGGCTACCTTACCCTCCGAACCGAAACACGTCATGACGTTATGGCGGCAGGAATAGGTAAGGCGGTGGTACCAATCCGGGTGAGTCGCTGCGAAACTCTACCACCTAGTAAGATGTCATGGTGTTAGTGATGATAAGCCTATGCTCGCCTTTTACGAGCTGCCTGGCAAGAAAGGCAGATGGTCTATTCTGCAAAGGAGCCCGGACCAACACGGGGAACTTAATAATAAAAAAATACTTAATAATTAAATAAATCTGAGACTTTATTCTTGGTTTCTCTAAACTTGACTTTTTAAGTCTAGTAGTTTTTTTCCTAATTAATTCAGAAATTGCAACATGTGTTTAAGTCGTATCTGTACAAATTAATCACTGGAATCAGGCGACATTCTAATTAAATATGAGCGACGACGATCTCTTTCAAATACAGATGATGTTCCGACTCGAATATGAAAAATGTAACAATTTCATTGCATATCATTAAATGGACGTAACAAAACGTATACATATGTATCTTCACGTCTATTTCCCTGAAGAGGCAGGCAGAGGCACAACCCTAACACTAACTCCCACTATGCGATAGGTGGCAAGCTTATCGCCAACTGGGCACAATCCAATCCCAGGCTACTTTTCATTTTGTAGCCTAACACGGAAATCTAACCCAAGAACACATGCAGTCAATTCCAACACCTGGAGCGCTAGACCACAGAGGCGACTATACATACATACACGGGCGAACTTATTTGTTTATGAGATCTTTTCCAACCAAACTCGTAAGAAAACAGGTGTTTAGCAAAACTATTATTAATATGGTACTTAAATTAATAATATAGTTTCAGGGTTACAGTGAACTATTAACGTTTGGAAATGCCATACCTAACTGCATTTCTACGGAATTGTAGCGGTGAAAGTTATATATAATTTTTGGTGGCACGAAAAATACGCCAAAGAGCACGATCAAGAAATACAAGACTTCAACGATATTTTTAACTAGTATCAGTCAGTAAGATAACTAAAATAAATATATTATAATTTCCAGTATCTCATCACTACACAGTATAAAACAAAGGCGCTTCCTCTGTCCCTATGTCCTTTTTATGCTTAAATCTTTAAAACTACGCAACGGATTGTGATGCGGTTTTTTTAATAGATGAAGTGATTGAAGAGAAAGGCTTTATGTATATTTCATAACCGTGAGAAGCCGGGCCGAGTCGCCAGTATTGTATAAAAAGAATTGTCAGTTTTTAATAAACAAAATATGGAACACTGAACAAATAATATTACACATTCAATTTATCAAAAGACTACACATTTGGACGAGGATAAAAAGCCCATCAGCCAGCAAAAAACACAACTGATACACTTCTTTGATGAATTGTTTGATATACGTATCACCCGTAAGGAAATGACTGACGAAACTTACACCTGCCTCATAAACTAATGTTTTGTTAGAAAATTAATTAACATTACAAAATATTACCTAAAAGTGTATTTTTAAGGTGAATTTGAGCTGGAAGCTATTCTGTATACGGTTTGTGAATATCAGGAAAACCTTCTGTATGTAGCGAAACCAAAACTGTTGCAAAAATGAAAGAAGGGTTTAACCTTTTGATTCTTGCATTTGGAATATCTACCAAATATGGACGATATTCGCCATACAAGAACGTTTAATTAGTACACCATTTAAATATTTTTGCAGCCTATTTCATTTATTGCCCAACTTGTATAGCTTATCTAGTTTAGACTTTAATTACTAGGTTTGGTGGTAACAAAACATAGTCTATAGTATAAAAATGAATTGTTAAATGTGTTGGTAAGCGCATAACTTCAGAGCCGATTTGGATAGTTCTATTTTTGTTGTGCTAGTTATTGTCAGAAGAAGGTTCTTAAAAAAAGAAATATCGAGAAAATTGTAGGGAAAATGAGAAAAGGGGTAAAACAATAGCTTATTTTTTAAATATCAATTGAACGGGTGAAACGAAGTTCGCCGGGAGAGCTAGTTTAAAATAAAGTCGATTTCTCTGTCCCTATGTCCCTTTAAAAGGTTTAAATCTTTAAACTAACGCAACAGATTTTGATGCGGTTTTTAATGGATAAAGTAATTGAAGAGGAAGGTTTATACGTATATTTCATACCCGTGCGAAGCCGGAGGGCCGTTAGTTGTTATTAAGTTAAGAAACTGTACCTAGATGCGATATCATTAAAAATCCCAGCCTTATTTATGTTTTAAAATCTGATACTAACCTTCTTATGCTATAAAATATCTAAACTTTCAATCCAAAACTAATTAGGTACCATCTAAAAAAGGGTAAATATTTAAGGTTACTACAACTTAATTAAAAAAACTGGACCATAGCAACACGACAAGGCACCAGGTTCTCAGAAATTCCGAACATAAAATATCTTGTGCATTGGTATCGCTAAGCAGTAGTATGTGATATATTGATATGGGATAATAAGTTGTATGACATTGGAATAAGGACGAAAAGCGTGTGAAGTTGGCAGTGTACACCACGCAAATAATGCAATAACGTCAAAATCACAAGAAACTAAGATTGAATGTTGACTGTACACGTTGGAAGTCAGTTAGGGTTGCTAAAACGTTTCCTTGTATTTAGGACTCCAGTTCTTTCTGAAAGAGTGAAACTTAGAAATCTTCCCGTGAAGGCCCAAAGTCCCTGCGTAGAGAAGACAATCTGCCTTCCAGCTTGCAATTCAAAGAGACGAGCCTTCGTTAAATGGGTCATTAGGACCACTAGTGATGGAGTGATAGAAGTAACCCTTTGCCGTGGTGGCCCAAAGTCCCTGGGTAGAGTAGACACTCTCCCTTCCAGCTTGCAATTTAAAGAGACGAGCATTCGTTAAGTGGGTCATTAGAAGCACTGGTGATTGAGTGGTGTGGAGTAATTTTCCCGGATACAGATCCACCGCCATAAACAATTTTAGCGCTATAACGACTGCGTCATATTTAGATCTTGAGAGTAGTTTAGCTTGTATACTTGCACACACAGCACAGAGACAAACCCATAAAAATTGTAATGTTTTTGAGGCATGGTTGTTTCTTACCATCAGGAGGAACCATTGATATAATTGGGCTTTTTAAATCAATGGGAGGAACGTATATTTGTTCGCTGTCTTAGCACAAGAAAAAACACAAATGCAGAACAATTTAAATAGATATTCTATACGGTAGACCGTCTAGAAACGGTACTCGTATTTCCAAGGAGTTTTTTTTTTAACTATCGGTTTTTTAAAAAGAGTTCATATGAAACCATATCCAGCATTATAATATTAACTTCTCGCAAGAGCGTCGTCAGCCGATGGCCTAGATGGGGGCAAGTTGATACGGGGATTGAGAAAAATATATTATAAACTAGCTGCGCCCCGCGGTTTCACCCGCGTAAGTCCCAATCCCGCGGGAACTCCGGGATAAAAAGTAGCCTATATGTTATTCTGGGTCTTCAGCTACCTACATACCAAATTTCATCGTAATCGGCTTTGTAGTTTTTGCGTGAAAGAGTAACAAACATCCATACATCCATACATACAAACTTTCGCATTTATAATATTAATAGGATTGTGGGTCCAATCGGGAGCCTCGTGCCTTCGACTTTTTGACTTGCCTTCCATTTCGCTCTAAATAGTAGCAAACTAGTAGAAAAAGTACTAGGATAATCAATCAAGTTAAGTTGAAGACATAAGACTGTTTGCTTTATATATTTTTTTAGAATCTCTAGAGGAGGGCAGCTGCCCCTCTTTCCCCCCCTTGGCGACGATCTTGCTTCTTCGTATTGCAAAAATGGAGTGTAATAGCTTTTCTACCCCCAATTTACTGTCTACCCTCTGAGTAAAATTGTACCACAATAAAATCCGAAACAATAGATCTCAAAAATTTCGAGGTTAGAATTAGGTTTTTTGTTCAACAGCTTAATCATATTCTATCAGCAAAATGTTGCATTCTCTTATTAAAAAACAATGTTTAATATTATGGTATTAGAAGACAAGACACCAGCCAAACTTCCTGGTGGTAAGAAAGGTGGTAATGATGTGTTGCCAGCCCAATACCGCGGTGATTTAGCTGATTTAATTGAACGTCATTTACGTCAAAAGCTGTCAGCCCTACAGTAAGCTGTAAAATGTGGAATCGTAATCTCAGCTCGGCGGCACATCTCTAGCGATTAAAGGTCAAATCTAGTACATCTTAAAGTTAAAACTCGTTTGACGGGGGTATACATTTCGCAAGAGGCGGGGGGCCAGGGCTGCAGGTTTGACGGGATCTGTGTTACTCGTGCCCGCCCCGCACCCCGCACCTCGTCTGCGCATGCGCGGGCTTCACGAACGAATAATTTCTTTTAAATAACCGTTGCATTTGACTAATTTGAATTTGTTTATAATTATTTACGTGTATTTTGAATTAATTTTGGATTTTATCAGAAAACTAAGTATGTTAAATGTCAAGTCATGTCGTTCATTTACGTTTATCTTAAAGTGTTCAAAGAGTTAAATTAACATTTATTTGAATATATAAAAATACGTTTAACAAATATATTAAGCTCTTCTAAGCGTTGGGATGTGAATATCCTATCGCCTTGTGAGTAATTATCTTGAGTAGGTACTATTGACTCGTCCGTATTGGGTAGGTAAGTGCTAGGTATATATTTACCTGTCTATCTTTCCCTGACGCCCTAACATCTGTGTTTGGCATTGTCGTGTTTCAAATCAAAGGTTAGGGTAGTCAGTTAACTTACCTAATAAGCCTTAAGATTTCCAATGCATTGGCAAGGCAATATTAACAGTATTATTTACATCTAAAAATTTAGGTAGGTACTAAAAGCCCTAAAAATAGCCCTTTCCTAACAATATAACGTCATTGCTCGTTATTATTTTAGTTTTAGAGTGTATGACTGGCATAACCAGGTAAGTATTAATTCAGTCATTTTTTAAATGGCCAAGTAAAGTATTGCCAACCTCGCGGTTTTTACAATTTCACCGGGCTTTGTGGGACAAGTAGAGTGCTCAGCCCGAGATATCATTATTTAGTTGGATTGGACTGTTCCCTACAGCGCCAGCAACAAGGGCTGTCTCCCGGAGAGACCGTAACACACTTAAAACATAGGCCACGGCTATCTCTCACTGTGAGAACCAAGATTTAAAAAAACGACTGGTTGCACTCCGGGAGTGCCGGCAGAAGTGAAAACTTGAATATTTACGTTGTGCATTTTTGTTATTTTGGAATCGTTAGGGAATAATTTTGCACGCATTGCTTTAATTATAAGTATGAAAGTTCTATCATTTATGTGGTAGAATACAATGTTTATTTATTGCGCTATCGTGCACAAACATGACAAAACGAACATTCGCGCAAGCGCCCTGCGCTATCTAAACAAAACAGCAGGCACAGGCATAAATTCCGCCGCGCTGTAGAAAGAGGGGGGTATACTTCCTCTCCTACGCCGCGCCGGCTGTTTACTCTCCATCCGTCTTACGAATTTTCAATCAGGTCACGTGTCCTGGCGCGAGTTTAGAAGTTTTTACCCACTCCAAAAAAGTGCTAAGTATCAAAATGAGCTGACAAAAGTTTTTTTCTTTATATTCTAATTTACAAATGGACGTTCAGACGTCCGCAGCACCGAAGGCCGAACCGTTATCTCTGATTGATCTAATCACCTCAATATGCTATCAAGTGACAGTATGTGGCACAAGGATTGCTACTTGTAGTTTTCGTGTAGGTAGCAATAATCACAATGTGATTCTAGTCGAAGATTCTATTACGTACGAGCTTCCGCCCGCGACTCCATCCGCGCGGATGTCTTCGCGTGATAAAACTGAAAAATTAAGATTTTTCTACGTATTTTTCCAGGATAAAAAGTATCCCATTTTATGCCCAGGATAATAAGTTATAATTATACCAAGTTTCATCAAAATTGAACCGTTAGTTTTTACGTGATGCCTGAACATACAGACAGACAAATTTTTTTTAATCACGTATTTGGGTTTGGTATTGATCCAGTAACACCCCCTGCTATTTATTTTTTCAATATTTTCGATGTACAGAATTGACCCTTCTACAGATTTATTATCTATATACAAATACAAAAGAAAGTGGTGTTAGTTACACTATTTATAATTCAAGAACGGCTGAACCGATTAGTCTGCAAATTGGTGGGGAGGTAGCTTAGAACCGGGAGAAAGACATAAGTAGGATACTTTTTATTCTGTTCAATTGTGAGGAAACTGGGAAAAATAACATTTTAATTTTTCCCATACAAACTGAATGGACGAAACGAAGTTCGCGGGAACAGCTAGTATGTATATAAATAGATGATATGAAAAGCATGTCATCACTACATAGTATAAAACAAAGTCGCTTTTTCTGTCATGTGTCATGTTGTATGTCCCTATGAACGCTTAAATCTTTAAAACTACGCAACGGATTTTGATGCGGTTTTTTTTTAATAGATAGAGTAACTCATGAGGAAGGTTTTTATGTATATTATCATCCATTAAATAGTGGACAAATACTGTTATTTTTGAGGTTTCTAATGTGATGTCGCAAATAATTACATTTTTTCCGCTTACATTGCATCAGCATTGCACCCGTGCGAAGCCGGGGCGGGTCGCTAGTATATAATATGTCAACATTGGTAAAATACGAGTATCTAAGAAAGCCGTGTTTGTTACACTACTTTCAACTCCACATTGACTAAACCGATTTGGCTCAATATAAATGGGATGGCAGCTTAGAACCACGAGACGGACATGTGATACTTTTTATCCCGGTCAACTGCGAGGAAACTATGAAAAAATAACATTTAATCTTTTCTCATACAAACTGAACGTGGGGAATGAAGTTCACTGGAATGAATATTAGATAGTAGATTCTATACTTCTTATCGTCGGAGCTTGGTGGAATTCCATTCTTGATGTAATTTATTTAAAAACACTTGTACTTTCCACAATGTATTTTATTATTTTTTATTTTTAAAATTTAGCCAACCGGTTTCGCTATACAAGCATCATCAGGGCTTATAAAAATTATATAAAATTATAGTATTGTATTATATTGTATTATATTGTATTGTATTATAAAAATAAAAAATAATAAAATATATTGTGGAAAGTACAAGTGTTTTTAAATAAATTACATCAATATTAGATAGTATTTCATATTTTCTGGAAACTTACAAAATGTATGTGAAAGGAACACTTTCTTAAAAAGAACACCAATCCAATTGAGGGACAAACCGGTAAACTGCGTGGCCGAAGGTATGGCATCTCTAAGGTCCTCTTTAATATCAATAACAAATTACCTACTACACCAAAAAGAGCAATGCTCGTAAATACCAGAAGAACCCAAACTTGGTATCAGCATAATCTAGAAAATGTGATTACTAAATTATCTCATTCGTTAAATTCGTCATATTTGAATCATTTTTTCGATTGAATTAAAACTATCCTATTAATATTATGAATGCGAAAGTTTGTATGTAAAAAAAATATTGGTCGGGATTGGAAACGTGCCCGGTTGGCGATAGGCTTGCCACCTATCACATTATGGGACTTAGTATCTTTGGCTAGTCGTGGGTGCCCTGGTTGTGCCTCTGCCTACCTCTTCGGGGATATGGGCGTGAAGATACTTTTTTTTAAGTAAAGTCTCTGCTTTGAACTGTCTTGTTCCAATTTGGAAGCTATACCTTTTTTAACTTTTAACGTCTTTGTATGTGATGGTGGCTTATTAAATTTATTCTGTAGCCTATTCGTGTAACGAAAATAGTGACGTATCATTGCAACTGCAAAGTAAAGGCCTATTTGTATTTTGTAATCCTATTAATATTATAAATGCGAAAGTTTGTATGTATGGATGTTTGTTACTCTTTCACGCAAAAACTACAAAGCCGATTACGATGAAATTTGGTATGTTGGTAGCTGAAGACCCAGAATAACATATAGGCTACTTTTTATCCCGGAGTTCCCGCGGGATTGGGACTTACGCGGGTGAAACCGCGGGGCGCAGCTAGTTATTTAATACGTTATTTAATATCGCAATTGCTATAAAAGGATGGATGGCCACAGTGAGGGGCTCTGTCATTATCTTGTACTATGGTTATAAACAGTCTATTATTAGAACAAAACAGAGCAGGTATATACACTAGCAATAGGATAAGCAGATGACATAGTTATCCAAACAAGCGGAAGCAACTAAAACATACTTTGTGGTTCACTTCAAAAATTATAAAAATAGTGTAACGAACACAATCAGAGTGTGACCCACATATGATGGAACTAGCACTTGCAAATAAAAAAAAAGATTAGTTTCATGAAACTTCCTCGATTGATCAGAACTTCACTAACGTTGAGTCCTTCTCACATAGACAATAAACCAAAAGCATCCTGCTATACACTGACACAACGCATGAGGCTCTTAGTATAAAAACGGGGCTAAAACCCAATATAATCGCCTCTGTGGTCTAGCGGTCCAAGTGTTGGACTTAACTGCATGAGGTCCTGGGTTCAATCCTGCCCGATCTGGGGGGCAACAAAAATTGGATTTTTCCAATTTTCTAATAAAAAAAAAGTTGCTCGGGATTGGATATGTGCCTGGTTGGCGATAGGCTTGCCACCTATCACATTGTGGGACTTACTGTCTTCGGCTAGTCGTGGGTGCCCTGGTTGTGCCTCTGCCTACCACTTCGGGGATATGGGCTTGAAGATACTCTAAAACCCAAAATAGGAAGGAGGCTTTACACTACAATCATACGAAGCTTAATTGCATACAAGCAACAGGGTGGCAATCCAGAACTAAGTCAAGCACTGTGCTAAAACAACTCGAAAGCTTCCAAAGATTAGCTTGTTTAGTAAACACAGGAAGTACAAGTACAATGTCTGCAGTCATGGAGGCAATTTTAGGAATAGGTAACTGCTCTCCATCTGTAGATAAGACAAGAAGCAGCAGTAGCCTCCTTAAGGCCAACCTAAACTAACAACTAGAAAAACAAAACACATTTGTCGATTTTAGTGAAATCATCATCATCATCAACATCCACTGACTAAATAGTAAGACAAACAAACATCACAAGGAACTACAAAGTTATAATGACAAAAGAAACAACTGAGCACTCTAAGATAAAGATGTATTACCAAGAAGTGCCTCGGTTATTAAAATACTAGGGTCAGAACCAATAATACTCTTAATATTAACTGGTCTCGATCTTGAATAAGGAAGGCACATTAAGAAAACATGAGGAGACATGTACAACTCCGAGGCTTCCAGGGCTTAGACAATCAAAGCAATCTTTACCAAAGAGGGATAGTTTAAAAACTGTCAAAATAAAACTTAAACTAAACAGACAAGACCGAAGGAAAATGGTGGGTAGTTTGGCAGGTCACTATTGGCTGATTAAGCCCCTCAGTGTTTTCTACCCCATCTATCACGGGGAATGCTCTGATTACTTGTTTGGTACTTTCCAACCGCTG
>NJDD01002755.1:49305-89549 GCA_002245505.1 Calephelis nemesis
TTATGTTTACAAGTTTACAAGCGATTAAAGTCCTGTTCTATATGCGACCACGCGTTAATTTGTGTTCTGCGTCCGGTCCTGGCCCCGGACGGTAGCCCAATTTCGCCCTATACACCGCTACTGTAAGTAGTGCGGCCCTGGCCGTGGACGGTAGCCCAATTTCGCCCTTTACACCGCTACTGTTAGTAGTGCGGCCCTGGCCGTGGACGGTAGCCCAATTTCGCCCTTTACAGCGCTACTGTTAGTAGTGCGGCCCTGGCCGTGGACGGTAGCCCAATTTCGCCCTTTACACCGCTACTGTTAGTAGTGCGGCCCTGGCCGTGGACGGTAGCCCAATTTCGCCCTTTACACCGCTACTTTTAGTAGTGCGGCCCTGGCCGTGGACGGTAGCTCAATTTCGCCCTTTACACCGCTACTGTTAGTAGTGCGGCCCTGGCCGTGGACGGTAGCCCAATTTCGCCCTTTACACCGCTACTGTTAGTAGTGCGGCCCTGGTCGTGGACGGTAGCTCAATTTCGCCCTTTACACCGCTACTGTTAGTAGTGCGGCCCTGGCCGTGGACGGTAGCTCAATTTCGCCCTTTACACCGCTACTGTTAGTAGTGCGGCCCTGGTCGTGGACGGTAGCTCAATTTCGCCCTTTTCACCGCTACTGTTAGTATTGCGGCCCTGGCCGTGGACGGTAGCTCAATTTCGCCCTTTTCACCGCTACTGTTAGTAGTGACTAATGTACTAAGAAATACTACTAGTTTAATTATTTTCGCAAAGTCATGTTCGTATCACAGATGATAAATATTTTTACTAGAAGCAAAAAAATAATCGTGATATAAAATTGTAAACCGTAGTGATTGGCATCACTAATCTCAGTGGTCAACACTATGACTGAGTAAAATATATGTATTGCAACTCACTGTGTTACGTATCGTAGTGCCAATTACGAGTAAAAGGGCTCATTTTAATGACAAACTGTTAGCTCACCTCTATAAAACAATCACTAGATGACATTTAAAAAACGACAGGTCTGGGTGATTTAACATCGCGTATTAAAAAAGCGACGGGTTGCACTGGAGTGCCGGCAGAAGTAAAAACTTGAATATTAACGTATTTTTATTTTAGCACTTTCCCTGTGCTTGGGTTAAATTTCTATATTTTTTTTCTTTCTTTAAAATTTGTAGAATTTTAACCCAAGCACAGGGCTAGTGCTAAAATAAAAATACGTTAAGAGAAACGGAAGTTTTGGCTGTTATAAATGTAAATTTCATCTGTAATGATGAACTCATTTAATAGGTACACGGAAGGTATATCAACACTCAACAGGGCATAACTACCCGCGTTAATGGTGAAGAAAGGAATTAAAAATTTCGCCACGGGACTTGAATCCTCAGTAGCCCGAATGGTTAGAGCATTCGTCGGCTTGAGACGACAGGTTACAGGTTTTCTTTCTTTAAAATTTATTAAATATTAACGATGTACATTTTTGATTTTTTGGAATGGTTAGGGAATAATTTTGCACGAATTGCTTTAATTATCAGTATGAAAGAGCTATCATTTATGTGGTGGAATACAATTTTTATATATTGCGCTATCGTACACAAACATGACAACACGAATATTCGTGCAAGGGCCCTGCGCCGTCTAAACGAAACAGCAGGCGCAGGGATACATTTTCGCCGCGCCGTAGAAAGAATGGGGGAAACTTCCTCTTCTACGCCGCGTCGACCGTTTACTCTCCATCCGTCTTGCGAATTTTCGTTTAGGTCACGTGTCCTGACTCGAGTTTAAAAGTTTTTACCAATTCAAAAAAAAAGTGCGCAACGGCACTTTTACTTCAAACATTTCCCTTTGTCAAGTGTTAACAAGTCATTTGACTGTCAGAACTATTTTGTTAACTAATTTGGTAATATAGCGTCTTGGATAAGACGTAGGAAAAGTTATTTCAAGTATTTACACTCGTGTATCAAGATCCATAAATACTTTCCACTTTATGATCGTACCATCAAATATAGATAACAGTAAAATACATACGGAATCGTCCATTCGTATATTAGTAATACCTACCTAGTACATTTACAGTCAAACGTAAAAGGCGGGGTCAACAAATGACATTAGGCTCAGGATGAATCCAAAAACTTTGGAATGTCATTGCAAAAATTTAATATTGAAACCCAAAATTTTGTACTTAAATAAATGAAAGTACTAAAACTAAAATATTATAGATACTGAATTGATGAATGAACGAATGAATACACTAACTTATTGTGCACTAAAATTAACAAAGATAGGTTTCGTTTACAAAGTCGCTCTTATCGTCACGGCGATCTCTGTCAGACAACCTTAAAGTGAAGGAGACAATTTCTGTGTTTAAAACTAAGACAGAGGTTTTATAGAACAAATATATATATTCTTAATCTTTTTTCCTTGACGTCTTTATTATAATTTTGAAAAAAAATCTAGTCAAGTAAAATGAGATTCTATGCATAATGGTCGCAAAATATTTGTACTTTAACCAGAGCCGTCTTAGATTATGCTTTGGCCCTTGGGCACACAAAAACTTGGGGCCCTTTCGGAATATAAAGAAATCAAACTTTACAATTTTTCTCATTTTTTTTTGGATAATCAACAAAATATTTTAAGGTTAAAAGTGAGGGAAATGGTCGATCTTTCGGAGCCCTCTGAGAGTAGGGGCCCTGGGCACTGGCCCCGTGTGCCCTTATGGTAAAGACGGTATTGACTTTAACGATATTCCAGAAAAAAGTATGGACATGTTAACGAGACGGTAATTCAAAAAACCGGCCAAATGCATGTCGGACTCGCCTACGAAGGGTTCCTTACTATTCAAAAGAGAAAATCACGTTTGTTATGGGCAGGTAGGTAGGTAATTTTTAGTCTGTTCTAGTAGTCATATATTTCCATGAGAGTTTATTCCTGCTTTCCGGGTAGTTTTGATAAAATGTATTGCTCAATTATATCCGTAAAGGGCTATGGTAACTAGATATTAGGTATTTATTTTATAGTTAATATATTTCTAAATATTTACTTACAAATATTCAAGCTTCTACCTGTTTATTAAGATCGAGTAGAAATGGCTTGAAAATTACGTTTGTTGTATGAGAGCCCCCCTTTAATATTTACTTTTTCGTATTTGATTATTTATTTTTAAAGGTAATATACAAGTAAATATTCTGTGATAAGTATAAGTATTCTTTTTAGAATTTGTTATTAAAGCGCCAACGGAAACAGCTTTCTAGCTATTACGGTTTATGAGATACAGCCTGAAGACAGATAGAGAGCGGAGGCTTAGTAATAGGGTCCGTTTTTACCCTTTGGGTACGGAATTCTAAAAACCGGACTAAGAAAAATTTTTGGTGCAAAGTCAGATTGAGACTAATTGTTTTTAAATAGGTATATTACGGTGTTCAAAAACTTCAAGTTGGTGTGGTACAATCCCTTATTAGATCATTCACAAGTAATTATTTTGAAGTCATAACTTAGAGAAAAAAATTGTGGTTTTCATGACCACAATGACTTGCAGTCTTGTTGTTGTTGTCTGGCAACCCCCGGCCCCGAGAGACAGTAAAATTCAAGCTTTAATTATTCTCGTGTTTTACCTGCTAATTTTTAATACTCGGTTTATTTAACATTCTAAAGAAATATTGACGATTTTTCGAACTTTTATAACTCAAGAGCCCACCTATCCAAACCAAATGTTAAGGCTTTGTTCGGACTATTTAGTAGATGGTTTATGTGACGTCTGCATAAATTCGAGCGGTTCTTTATTTATTGCATGTTTTGTAACAAATCAATTCAATAAATGGCGGATTTTTGTTAATTGGGATTGTGCTGTCATATTGAAACTTTTTTCAGTTGATTTTTTCTTTTTTGTTTTTTGTGTTATGACATTCATGCGGTCATATGCGTAGCGAAGCACGTACCGGACCGCTAGTACTATACAAGTATGATAAGATAGGAGGCGGAAGAGGAACATTAGTTTTACTGCCTTGATTTACGTTTAAGCACGAAATGGCGAAATCCTGCAAACACTCGCCTGGATTTTTACGCTCACCTTGTCTTTTCGTTATAAGACTTAAGTCCAGAAATGTCGTCTTCTAGTATAGGATGTTACTTAACTGGTAAACTTAGCGAAAAACATGGTAAGATATCAGTACTGTGCGTGAAGATATGTATGTAGATATGTATCTACTTGTCTAATGGACTTATAACATATATGGCTATCTCTTACTAACGGGAGAGAGAGAAAAATATCCATCGTACCTTCTCATCGTAAAACGAACAAGTGAGCAAAATGGAAACGTCACTCTAAACATTCCAAATTTCCGCTTCCCTAATCTCTGGCGATGCATTCACAATACACGAGGAACCTTGAAAGCAAATCGAACGTTGGACACTCCACGTCCACTCGACTTGTCAGTGCTATCGCTTATCCTGATACCTGATAAGATTCGGCTAGTCTTAATCATGCTGATTGTACTTCGACGCAAAATGAAGATAAGTTTTAGAACGCAGAAATGTTGCAAATTTTCGAATCGTATTTATCTATATATTAATACGTGATACCAAAACTTTGTACTCTTTTTCAGGAAAATTGCGTGGACGCAGGAGCACAAAATTTGGCACACTTATAGTTTATGTGTAGGAGAAGTGCAGAACGCTAATATTTTTCAATAATAATGCTTGTAAAGTACATTAAATCAATAAATAAAACATTACCCACACTACCATGCATTTGACACACACAAACAAATTATTGATGATAACGGTAAAAGATCACAGATGGCGCACTATTAAAACGTTTGGAAACAAAGTAATTGGTCTTGAGAAATGAAGATGGCATTCTTATCAACAAGATATTAAAATTTATTATGGTCGAATTTCAACTAATGGGCGACCTAGTAACTAGTTAGTATTATTTTTTATTGTCAAACCTTTTGCCTGGTAAAGTTTTTCTTTGTGAAGCTCTTGATGGTTTTCAAGACTAAAGAATATTTCTTTACCGTCTCCTAAACTTTACTCGTCTTATTAATAAACATGGACTAGAGTAGGTGAAAAGTTGAGTTGTTATGTCCGTATCACATTGAAATAAAGACTGTAACACCAGGTTGAACTGTGGAATACTTTACTCCGCTTTTTTATTAATAAGACGATATAGGTGTAATAAATATACACACAATAAAACTGCTTTTCGTCGTAAATTCTTTTTTCATGTCAGTCAATATCGTGTATCAGAACAGAAAGTGTACTATTACCATAAAAAGATTAAAAAAATAAATTTAAGTAAAAAAGTAAATTTCACGAAAATGTGTCTATAATTTTTTGAATGCTAAGTATATACAAAACATATTCATAAAATCGAGGCTGTTATTTCCGCTAGTTGACCCAAATATACAACAATTAAATATTAAAAACTGAAAATCACAAAGTTTCTATCTATAAAAAATATTTTTAGGAAGGACGACTTTATAGCTTATACACAGGGCGATACCAAAATCATTTAAATTATTTACTCAATTACATTAGCGACAGCTTGACAAAAAAAAATTATGAGCCATTTTAATGCAATAAAAAAACAATTTTTTTCTAATGCAATGCAATGCAATGAAAGGCAGACAGACAGAAATTCACTCCATCTAGAGACACCAAAGGTAGTAATGGTGCGTTGCTAACCTTAGACCGGGATGTTAGGCCTCGAGCAAAAGGAAGTTTAATGGCTTTACCCTCCGAATCGGAACGCGTCAACGGCAAGTACTTACTCATCTTATTCTTATTTCTTCATATTTATTTCAGTTATTACAACAAAAAATAATTGTGATAACATATTACGCTTCATTTGTTTTAACATTTTTAGAATCATATTTGGTTTATTTTGATATAGATTCTAAGTTAAATATATTCAGTGCGTAGATCTCTGTGAGTACTATTGTTCTGTGGTAGGTAGTTACAAGTTTTCTCTGTGAGTTATAGCATATGTCAGATAAATTAGAAATAACCGCACAGACCTACTAAATTTTATTTTGAATATTTATTATCATCTTGCAATAAACTTATTAATTTTAATATAACCATATTTTTTTAAAAGCTTGTAACGCTTTAGAAATCTCATGAAACTGCAGAAATGTGAATTGGAAATGTTATACTCGCTACCGTCTCTGTAAATTATTTGTATGAAAATTTTGAACAGCGCCTCTATCGGTAATTAAGATCACTAAATTTTTAGACCAAAAGCGCCATAGATTTCGATACGATAATTACTGAACCTAAAAAGTATCATCACGCTCATATCCCCCAAAAGATTCGCAGAGGTACTACAACCAGAATACCTACGACTAGCCGAAGGCACTAAATCTGTGGGATTCTAAAACCCACAATGTGATAGGTAGCAAGCCTATCACCAGCCGGGCACATATCCAATCCCGAGCAACATTTTTTTTATTAGAAAATTAGAAAAACCAAATTTTCTTGTTGTTGCGTACCCGGGAATCGAACCCCTGACCAAATGCAGTCTAGTCCAACACCTGGACCGCTAAACCACAGAGGCATTTAACGTAATCTATACCAACTCATGGTAAAGGCTCTGCTGATTCATGTCATTCTAATGAATCGAAATTGTTAATTGTTTGTGTTAGTACCGGCTCCTTTGCAGAATAGACCATCTACCTTCCTATCAGGCAGCTCGTAAAAGGCGAGCATAGGCTTACCGTCTCTAACACTGTTGCATCTGACTTGGTGGAAGAGTTTCGCTGCGACTCGGATTGGTACCGCCGCCTAACCTTCTTCCGTCATAATGTGAGTGTTTGACGTTGACGTGTTTCAATTTGTAGGGTAAGTTAGCCGGTAAATTTATTTTGCTCGAAGCCTAGCATCCTGGTCTCAGGTTGGCAACGCATCATTGCCACCTTTGGTACCTCTAGGCAGCGTAAATCAGCTTATCACCAGAAAATACGTTTGCTTGTTTGCATTCTAATATCATAAAAAAAGACATGAAGAAGAGAAAACGGTTGTCTCGACGGGCATATGCTGTGTCTGCTAGACAGATTTGTTATAGTATTACCTCTTAATGCAATAGAAAAAAATCCATGTAATCTACAACAATTGATTTGAATTTCCTGTTGGTAATAATGTTAAACGAAAAAAAAAATAACGAAGCTTAAGTTTGATTCGCATTTGTTGATGAACATAGATTTCTGGGTACAAAGGTTTTAAAGAAGAATGTCAGTCTTCCATACATGATTTTGCCTGGTATAAAAACAATATATGTTTTAATCAAATTCTAAGCTTCTTTGAGTGAAAAAGTTTCACTTTAGATTAGATTTAAACCTTTAGAAACTAGAAGAAAATAGGTATTTAGGTCCGAAACTATGACTGTAACTGACAAAGTAGACTGTGTCATTAAAAAAAAATCAAACTAATAAAATACCATACAGGTTTTTATAAAAACAATACAAGCAATCCTATAAGTATTCTAACTTTGTAAATTAAAATATGTTTATTGAAGACATAACACATGCATAAAGTAATTCCTGAAAAAAAATTACTATTTTTTGGCAACCGACAAAAAAAAACATTCTGTATAATTTTATAGCTACATTGTGTAAAATTAAATGTAAAATAACTGTACTTTTATTTTGCGTTTCGTAATGTCTCACTCGCAGACATGTAAATTAAAGAGATCGTTAACTCAACTGTACGTAGGTTTTTTTACAACTTTTAAGAGGACGGCGACGGCAGGCTATGACTCAAATTTTGAAGTGAAACTTCTTTAAAATCGTTGTGATTTCAAAACGGTTGCAACGAAAAAACGACAGGTAAGAGACACAAATATATATTCATCTCATTATTTTGTCGATTTACTGAAGTTTCACTTCTATCGTGTGTAAATTGCACACACAACTTTTTTTCTTTTTATGATATTGGAAGGTAAACAAGCAGACGGATTTCCTGGTGGTGAGAAATTCACGCCGCCTAAAGACACCAAAGGTGGTAATAGTGGGTTGCCAACCTGAGGCCGGAATGTTAGGCTTCGAGCAAAAGTAAGTTTACTGGCTGCCTTACCCTCCAAACCGGAACACGTCATGACGTTATAGCGGCAGGAATAGGTAAGACGGTGGTACCAAGCCGCTGCGAAACTGTACCACCTAGTTACGAGCTGCCTGGCAGGAAGGTCTATTCCGCAAAAGAGCCCGGACCAACATGGGGAAAACATAAAATTTCTCTCGTTGCTCGAACAAACCAACAACCAGACTAAGACCCTTATTTAAACAAATAATAAATCTGTAGAAGTGTTAGTTCTGTACATTGAAAATATTGAAAAACATAAATAGCAGGGTGTGTTACTAGATCGATACCAAACCCAAATATGTGATTAAAAAAATTTTTGTCTGTCTGTCTGTATGTTCAGGCATCCAGTGAAAACTATCGGTTCGATTTCGATAAAACTTGGTACAATTATACCTTATCGTGGGCATAAAATGGGATACTTTTTATACTCGAGAAAAAAAAATTAATTTTTCAGTTTTATCACGCGAAAACCGAAATCTGTGCGGACGGAGTCGCGGGCGGAAGCTAGTTTGTACATAAACCTTTTAACGAATCATCGCTACAAAAACAGTAAACAATGATTGTATTGATGTTAAATAACAGTATGGAGGATAAAAGGTCAGCTGCTATTATTTTATAGGTTAATATGTTCGTGTCTTATGCAACATAATAAGTACTTAATTCATTACCTTGGAAAAAATATGATATGTTACGAGTATTTTTGCATTTATAAAGTATCTAAGTACGTAAGTACGATTGTAGTTTGTCAGTCACTGTTTGCCCAGTGACTTCGTCTGTCAATTAAAGTTAGATGACCGCCTCGTTGGTCGAGTGGCTAGCGTATACGCCTACATCGACCAACCGCGAGGCTCGGGTTCGATTCCCGACGGGGGCAGGCATTTGTGTGATGAACATTTAGATATCTGTATATCCGGGGTTGGGTGTTTATTAAATATATTCTGGTATCCGTTTAAGTATTTCTATGTATTAGAATCGTTGACTAGCACCCATAACACGAGTATATAATTTGTTTACTTTGGGGTTAGGTTCAATTTGTGTGACTTGTCCAGGGATATTTATTTTTATTATTATTATATAGCTTTTTAACCGAGTTAAAAAAAACGAGGAGGTTCTTAATGCAGGCGGTATTTTTTAAGTGAAACTTCTTTATCGGAGTTGGAAAAAAATTAGTGCAACATTTTTTCGTTACGCGCCATCTTTGTTCTTATCCCTACCACGCGTGATTCGAAGAATACTTTCTCAAGCGGAATAGGGATTGGCAATAAACTTTATTTAACCAATTTCTGTAAAGTTGCATATGGTAAATTATTTTTTGAAAAATAACGTCATAAAGAAGTTTCACTTCTTCACTTCTTACGAGTGTACGCTAGTACACGCACACATTTTTTTTTATTTTGTACACCAATTTCTCCGTGGTTTTTGAACCGATTTACGTATTGTTTTTGTTTGATGCGGAATAGTTTCGAATTGGTCCCATAAAAATTTTGTTCAGGTCGGCCCATTAGTTTTTGTTTTACGAGCATTTTTTACCTATTTTCACATATCCTGATGTTTATTTTTATTAAATTAAACCATATCAGCAATAAACTAAAAAGTAAAAAATAATTAAGATTTAATATTAAATATATACTACCTATTATTTAAATGTGCTATTTACTAATATGTTTGAAGTCGGTGCTAAGCCAATTTAATACTTGTAAAATATTTAATTTTAAGTTTTAGCCCTGATGATGCTGTATAAGCGAAACCGGTAGGCTATTTACAAAGCAATAAATTATACGAGTAATACATCAAACAGTACAAGTGTTTCTCTATTTAAAATACGAATACTTGCTTATTATATTCTAATTCTTAGTTTAAGACTTGGCACCGACTTCAAACCTAATAGTAAGTAGCACATATATATAAAAGGTAGTATATAATCGATATTAAATCTTTATTAGTTTTTACTTCGCCTTTTTAGATCGCCGCTGTGGTCGAGCGGTCCGGGTGTTGAACTTGACTGCATGAGGTCTCGGGTTCGAATCCCAGGTCGACCAACAAAAAGAAAATTGGATTTTTCCAATTTTCTAATAAAAAAAATGTTCGTCGGGATTGGAAACGTGCCCGGTTGGCGATAGGCTTGCCACCTATCACATTATCTGGTTGTGCCTCTGCCTACCTCTTCGGGGATATGGGCGTGAAGATACTTTTTTTTTAGTTTTTTGTTTTGAAGTCGGTTTTTATTAACGAAGTTATTTTTTTCCGTGAACACATTGAAATATAGCGATCGCAAGTAATTTATGTTATTACCATAGCGAGGCAGTCTTAATCAAATAATTAAAGTATATTCACGCCCATATCCCCGAAGAGGTAGGCAGAGGCACAACCAGGACACTCACGACTAGAAGAATACACTATGTCCCACAATGTGATAGGTGGCAAGCCTATCGCCAACCGGGCACACATCCAATCCCGACCAAATAATTGACTTCGTTAATTGCCAAAATAATTGCTAAACTCATTAATTCAATTCATCATTCAATACGTTAAACTAGTTAAAGCATTTCAGAAGTGAATTGCCAAAGTTAATCCGTTTACACCTGATAACAATACCACTTTTTTTGTGATTCACCCTCATCATGTGGGGTTATGAAAAATAGATGTTGGCCGATTCTCACACCTACTCAATATGCTCACAAAATTTCATGAGAATCGGTCAAGCCCTTTCGGAGGAGTTTAATCGCGCACTTTGTGACCCAGCAGACGTTGTTCTTCTATTTTTTTGCTGTGATTCACCCTCATCACTTAGGGTTATAAAAAATAGATGTTAGCCGATTCTCAGACTTACTCAACATGCTCATAAAATTTCATGGGAATCGGTTAAGCCGTTTCGGAGGAATACGGTAATTAACATTGTTACACGCGAATTTTATATATAAGAAGAATCCCTATTTTGCGTGGTCATCGCATGACGCCTGACCGGATGGACCAATTTTGGTAATTTCTTTTTTGCTGTATTAGCTATTGACAATAAAAGGTGTGAAATTCTTATGAAGAGAAAAACCGCAAAAGTTGCAGGGAAAGTAGGAAAAATTATACTTGTTTTTTTTTATATACAAACTGTTAGTAGCTATTGTCTCAAGCGATACGCAGTTCGCTGGGGCGGCTATTCTAATTATTAATAAAAAAATTTTTGGGCTTTGGAATTTAACAGGTTACGAATAAAAAAATACATAATATTCCAAATTGGAATGTGTAATTGTTCATCTGGATATTGCCATTTGTAAAGATTAATATTTTGAACATTTCGTCTGAAAATGACTGCGTATCTACTCAAGTACAAATACAGCACCAAGCTACTCGTACCCCTGTGTTGTATCTGTCCATAGAAAAATATTTTTTTATAGAAACAAAAAGGTTCTCCTGTTGGTAAGAGACAATCGTAGTCTTTAAAAATATATATCTTAGTTCTTAATGATAGTATGTGTTCCTATGTTGAGGATTCGGATATTAAGCCTATAGTGCAAGTCTACCGAATACCCTACCCTCCAGAAAGGAACATAGCAGCATCATAAAGGCGTCAAAAATGGGAAGGCTATGGATCTATATCCGGGTAAGTCGCTGCACAAGTCTCTTCCATTATTAGCCTTATTGGTAATAACAAGTTTAACCTTTGCTCGCTTCTTACGAACTAGTTGGCAACGCGGTGCTTGGTAATAGCAGAGATTAGTAAATATGTGTTGGTAAATAGTATGTACATTGGACATACTGGATTAACCATATAAAGAACTGGAAGAAATTTAACATGTTAACATTTTTTGGATCTTACAAGTTAATTCGTAGTCGAAATATTAACTTGGTTAATTAATAATTAAAATATCAAAAAGTTAACGCCCAGTTACGGTTCACAGAAATTCACTCATCGGAGATACCCGCCGGTAAGTCCGCATACATGCCCACTGGACCTCGCTCTTATAGGTATGCGTTGACCGACTGGTGTTGCTATTAACTTTATTAAAATTATTTAAATACAGATTCAACGTCAAATGAATTTCTGTATTGGTTTTGGATGTTTATAAAATATAAGAGTAAATATATTTCTATGTTTTGACAACATTCACAGTGCCCGCCTTCGCGCGCAGATTTATCAGGCACGCACTTTTTCTCCGTGTAGACCCGGGCGTCTTTACTCCTATCTCCATCTTTCTTCCTGCCAGCTCGTATAAGGCGAGCATAGGTTTACCGTTACTAACACCGTCACATCGACCTATGTGGTAGAATTTCTTAGCATCAGAAAATCCGTGTGTTTGTTTGCCTTCCAATATCATAAAAAGGAACTTATGGTACTGGTTATTACATTCTATATTTTTTATTTATTATTAAGATTTAATTTATACTTAAATTAAGTACAGTTAACTGTAAGGACGTTGAATAAAATAAAATAAGCGCATCTGCAAAAAACCCTAATCATTAAAATTTTTAGATCATTCAATCTTAAAATTAAAAATTTTCAATGAACACCAACAAAACCTACAAATCATCTCGACCACGTTAGCTTCTGAACAAGAAACATCAGAATCTGAGTTTAAATCTAGGATTTATGATTCTATAGACAGACACACACTTACAGACACGCCAATCTCATAACGTCCCACATTTTGGTGGGTGTTTTTAGTTTTTGGTATGGTCGTTAGCATCTGCCTTTCATCATCATCATCATCAGCCACAGGACGTCCAATGCTGGACATAGGCCTCCCCCAAAGAGCGCCACAAGTCACGATCACCAGCCGCTTGCATCCAGCCACTCCCCGTGATTTGACCAGATCATTAGTCCACAGGGTGGGAGGTCGTCCAACACGACGCCCTCCGGTGCGGGGCCGCCACTCGAGAACTTTTCTTTCCCAACGGTTGCCAGTTCTGCGAGCAATGTGGCCTGCCCATTGCTAGCTCTCTGAACTATGTCGGTTACTTTCATTCTCTTGCGGATTACCGCATTACGGATCAGATCTCGCAGAGAAATACCAAGCATAGCCCTCTCCATAGCACGCTGATAGACTGCCTTTAGTCAAGTCTAATTTTCATCAAGTAACCCGATTTCGTAAAATCGGGCTTAATTTATTCGTAATTAGGTACTCATAAGTTGTCAGGTTGTCAGAGTTTTAAATAAAGCGATGGCCTCCTTACTCAAGCTTAATTATTGAGATTTGCCGCCAACGAGGAAATATATTATGATACGCTTATTACTTCGTAAATATTTCATCTGTGCACTTTAACTGCACAAAATTTTATAAAATGCCATCTAAATTGACTAATTTTACTCAATTTATACACAAAATTCAATCGTTCTAAAAAAACTGCTACCATTTTTCTGTCAATGGCGCCAAAACTCAAAAATAGATTTGATTCAAATACGCAGGTACGCTGTGCATCATGTTTATAAACTTCGACTAAAAGATGGCGCTAAAATAACTACTTATCTATGTCCTTTACCAGGATCCAGTAAATAATCAATGTATATGCTTAAACTTAAAACGATTCTGCTGTTGCGACCTAAAACTGGTCATATTTACATCTTACAAATATACTAACTTCTACATTTGTAAGTTGGTATAATTTAAGTTTATTTGACCACAGGCTAAGGTCATAACAATTTTAATCAATTGCTGCATAAGTGAATGATCACAAGGCGGCGGAAGGGGTACAGCGGACTGACTAAAGAAATGTAGAAATTTATTTAAAGTTAATGAAAATGCATTTGCACCTTTATTAAATATAAGTAAAATTTTAGTATCATATATGTCTGATCGGTATGTATTTTTATCCCTGGACAAGTCGTATAAAATGAATCTAAACCCAATGCAAGTTGTATGCTTGTGTTATGGGTGTTAGTCCACGATTCTAATACATCCCCGTGTATAATTTTCCCCGTGTTGGTCCGGGTTCCTTTGAAGAATAGACCATCTGCCTTCCTGCCAGGAAGCTCGTAAAAGGCGAGCATAGGCTCACCGTCACTAACACCGTGACATCTTACTAGGTGGCAGAGTTTCGCAGCGACTCGTCCGGATTGGTACCACTGCCTTACCTATTCCTGCCGCCATAACGTCATGACGTATTCCGGTTCGGAGGGTAAGGTAGCCGGTAAACTTACTTTTGCTCGAGGCATTGCATCCCGGCCTCAGGTTGGCAACACACCATTACCACCCTTGGTGTCTCTAGGCGACGTGAATTTCTTACCATCAGGAAATCCGTCTGCTTGTTTGCCTTCCAATATTATAAAAAATAAATCAAAGAAAGACTTAAATAGACACCAGAATAAATTTAATTACCACGTTGACTACAAGAGGTAGCGAGTTCGACTGCCGGGTTGAGCAGCTCAAATTATTTTGTTGTGTGTTATTGTGTTAATCAATTTTCTGGCTCTGGTTGTAAACTTGTTGCCAAAAGCGCACTATCCTTGTATCAGTATCATATTAAATTAGTTTTGAAGATTTGCAACTTATCGTATTGTGGTAAAATTGGCCTATTTTTAAATAAAGAAACACTTGTACTGTTTTACTTATCACTTATAATTTATTACTTTAAGTTTAACTACGTTTAAGTTTAAGTTTTAGCCCTGATGATGTTGTATAAGCGAAACCGGCAGGCTATTAATTACAAAGTAATAAATTATAAGTAAAACTTTCTTTAAAAATATGAATATTTGGAAGTTTTACCAAGTGCCGACGATGGAAAATATCAAAAAATTGTCCTAGTTGTATTTTTGCCTACCTATTCAGGGTTAAGGTTATACATATACTTACTTACCTACTTTCATGTATGATGGAATAAGGAAACCCCCTTAAGGTATTGCAATATCATTTATATTCCACGTACAAGGGAGTTTACCTGGAAGATTTACGTATTTTAAACCATTGACCTATACATAGTCACCTATATTTGTTTATCTCAGTTTTAAACCTAAAAAGATAATGACGTTTTTTTGCAAACATGCTAACAAAACAAGCGTGTCAACAAACATTAAGTAAGTACAAATTATTATAAGCTCTTTAACATTCCATTTAAATCACATAAGAAAGATAAAAAAGAAACGAACTACAGTTATAGAGTTGGTGATTCAATAGAAATATTTTTTAAAGTATTATTATTTATTTTATAAGAAATTATTAATAAATAAACATCATTCCAATTAGTAGAATTATAATTGATTATACTACTACGTGTACTATGTGTCACCTATGCCTATTAATAATATGATTTGGAATTGTGAAATCATACATATTATTAATTTGAATTCCAGGTACAGTAGGTAGTCGATAAGTTGAACGTTATTTGTACTAGACTGTCTGCTTCGTCAATACCGTACACAAACAAAAACATGAGTTTATGAATAAGAATTACAGTAATACTTTATTTCACATAAACCTTAAAAAGGGCACTTGTGACTCGACTGTATTTTTTGTATATCCTATTCAAATATTACACTATTTATTTAAGATCGCCTCTGTGGCCTAGCGGTCCGGCTTCGGGCTTGACTTCTTGAGGTCCTGGGTTAGATTTCCGACTCTTCACGCCCATATCCCCGAAGAGGTAGGCAGAGGCACAACAAGGGCACCCACGACTAGCCTAAGATACTAAGTCCCACAATGTGATCGCCAACCGGGCGCATATCCAATCACGGGCAACATTATTTTTATTAGAAAATTTTAAATACGCAATTTAATTATGCACCTATGCTTTGAGCACCAATCAATATTTTAATGTGATGCTCAAAAGGGAACAATGGATTAAATTTCACTTCATTCCCAATTGAGCACCTACACTGCGATAGCTTCTAGTGATGGGTAGTATAATAAAAAAATACATATATGGCGCCGCCGAAGACCAGGGGTTCTACCATGAACGCTTATAGCAGTATTATTTCCATCTTGCTAAATGTCTGCCTTTATAAGCAACTTTATGGTATACGTCATAAGGTTGTCTTTCTCGACTGACAATTAGTATTGTTAAAATAGTACTGTTTTAAGAGCTTATGGTAACCCCCCTGGGCTACTGGCGGTCCCGCGGTCCTGCACCAACTTGTTGAGTAAGGCGCCGGTAACGCGAGCAATGCGTATTCTGAATAGAATTGCAAATAAAGCAGATATATTTTGTTGCACTGAGTCTGAATTTAAAAAAGTTGCGTTGTTGGTTATTTGCTACGAAAATCTATTCATTATTATTATTCTTATAAATTTTTACATATTTTTTGTCTAATTTTTATAAAAGTGCCACTGTGGAATTGAGGCTGCCTGTGTTGTTGCGCGTATAACTGAATAAATAAATGTTATGTAATATAATTTATTTGCATGCACATATTATGTATATATGTATGTGTGGGTGTGTGTGATTAAATGTATGTATATATAGTTGCATTAAATTCAACACTTGTTAAATTGTTATTGGAAGGATCTGGATTTATACAAAATTAAGAATGTAATGTCTCTTTAAATGGTAATTTTAAAAATGTTACTGCACTATTGTATTGGGTTAGCCTGTCAGAATAGTGTATTGAATGCAATAAATAAATAAATAAAAATAAATAAATAAATAAAACAATTAACTGTTGTCATATTTTAATAAAAACAACCGTAATTAACGTAAAAGCTTACTTTAATCAATTAATCTGAAACAATAAAACTTTACTAGTATACATAACGTAAGTGTTATTAAAAAATATTATTTAAAAAAACAAGCATAGGTGCCCTAAAAATTGGTGCTCAAATGGGAATACTCCAATTTTTCAAGGCAGATTTTTGTTCATAGCTTTTTCAGAATATTTTTAAAGAATTTGTCTCTTTTGCTTTAATTTGTATCTTACTGTGTGCAAGATTTCCAAGTTCTTTGTTTATGTCGATCAAAGTTGATGAATCAGCGAGTGAGTCAGCGAACCAGTGCTTTTCTTTTTGTAAATTAAGGTTAAAGATTGTTATTCAAAAAAATTAATAACTTGTTACTCGGTAAGATTTCCAAAAATGATTTATTTATTATGTTAATGGAAGGCAAACAAGCAGACAGATTTCCTAGTGGTAAAAAATTCACGCCTAGAGACACCAAAGGTGGTAATGGTGTATTGCCAACCTGAGGCTAGTATATTAAGCCTTGAGCAAAAGTAAGTTTATCGGCTACCTTACCCTCCGAACCAGAACACGTCAACGGAAAGCGTTGAACGTTATGGTGGCAGGAATAAATAAGGCGGTGGTACCAATCCGGGCGAGTCGCTGCGAAACTCTTCCACCTAGTAGGATGTCACGGTGTTAGAGACGGTAAGCCTATTCTCGCCTTTTACGAGGTGCCTGGCAGGAAGGCAGATGGTCTATTCTGCTAAGGAGCACGGACCAACAAGGCGAAATTTACTTATTTAGTTATTTCTTTAGCAACCTCTGAAATTTTTGAGTTTATAATACACTTAATAAAGTGTTACAGAAATACAATAGTATTTATGTAATTAAACAGATTGAAAATTAAACTTAATATAAATCTAAAAAAAGTTTCGTGATTTCGAAAGAAAAGAATTGAAAAAAAAAATTTAATAATGTTTAATTAACTAACTAACTTCCTTCCTTATAACTGATCTGCCAATGCCAATATTGTAACCTTCATTACCCAGTACTGGACATCATTCCATCGTGGTAATATGATGTAAGTATAATATATCGATATAAGTTCTGCAATATATGGCGGACAACTTTCTAAGTATTGAGTTCTGGTAAAACCTTACATAACCTTTCGCCACATAAAACGGAATGGTAAAGCATCGTGTGTTTCAACCTACCTACGTGGGTCTTGAACCGTAAAACGTAAATGTGAGCACGTTTAATACGACGCGACGGCACGTTAAAACTCATGTCCATTTTCTAAGGTCACAAAATGTACAGTACTATCTAAATTATGCGCTTCGGCTTTCCACTTTTTTTATGACATTGGAAGGCAAACAAGCAGACGGATTTCCTGATGGTAAGAAATTCCCGACGCCTAAAGAAACCAAAGGTGGTAATGGTGCGTTGCCAACCTGAGGCTGGGATGTTAGGCCTCTAGCAAAAGTAAGTTTACCGGCTACCTTACCCTCCGAACCGGAACACGTCATTACGTTATGGCGGCAGGAATAGGAAAGGCGGTGGTACCAATCCGGGCGAGTCGCTGCGAAACTCTACCACCTAGTCAGATGTCACGGTGTTAGTGACGGTAAGCCTATGCTCGCCTTTTACGAGCTGCCTGGCAGGAAGGCAGATGGTCAATTCTGCAAAGGAGCCCGGACCAACACGGGGGGAAAAAACACTTTACACTTACTTTTAAATATAAATTTAAGCGAAATGATTATTTACGTAGAGTTTTAGCGCCATTGTGAATGAAGATGGTTGTAATTTTTTTATTATTAATGAATTTCGTGTTTATATTGAGTGAAATTGGTTAATTTAGGTGGGAATTAGATTAATTTTGTTCAGTGAAAGTTTACAAATGAAATAATTATGAAGAAATTAGTGTATCGTCTATTTCCTCGCTGTCGTCAAATCTTACTCGGTGAGCTTGAGTAACGAAGCCACCGCTTTACTCAAGACCCTGACCTGTCATGACTTTGTACGTAGTGACTAATTACTGTATAAGAATTAACTAATTTGACATTGGCAAAAGTATGTCGTGAAAAACGATGGAAAGCCATATTTACAAAAGAAGAAGAAGATTAGGGCGATATTTTTTTTAAGAAGAAGATTAATTACGCAATAACAACTCTATACAGATATCTTTAAAATACATTCGGATTACCGAAGCTTGATGAACATAGCCGAAGCGCATAATTTAAACAGTACTATTATTAGTACGTACAAAACTATATGAGGACTTTTAAATTTTTTTCACGGAACGGGCATAGTGCTTCACAGCAATCTACCACCAGTGGTGTTACTTTTACCTGGTGATGGTACATATAATTTTGTATAATGGTCCCGTGGATATTTCGTTCCAGTTACCTTGCTTATTATTTATATACCAACTAAAATATTAACATTTTGCCAACATAATATAAGTATCGCCTCTGTGGT
Organism: Calephelis nemesis; assembly: GCA_002245505.1. Taxonomy (NCBI): domain Eukaryota; kingdom Metazoa; phylum Arthropoda; class Insecta; order Lepidoptera; family Riodinidae; genus Calephelis; species Calephelis nemesis. The sequence continues at coordinate 68,435 of NJDD01002755.1, forward strand.
CTAGCTGTACCGCGTTGGACTTGACTTCTTAAGGCCCCATACTCAGTTAGCCAGAAGAGCCTATCACCGCGCTCCCCCGTTCCATGATTACTATGAACAATGGCGCTCTAAAGTAAACGTCTTAAGCGACAATTCACTATTTTTGACACTATAAAAGTAATTTGAAAAAAAGTATAAAAACTGAAACACTTACCTTTTAGGTATAGTACTTATCTATGTTTATGTTAAATCTCGTGTCGATATTTTCACAATTGAAGTAGACAGTAAGCAAAAGCTTTCAAAAAAGGGTTAACTTTTTTATTTTTTTCTATCGAGCAAAGTGAAATGAATCGTGTTTCGGAAACACTAGTCTTATAAAGCATATTCATATTAATCTTGTGTATTTTTGTCAGCAAGATCCGTGATTGCTTTGTATGAAAAAAACAGTAAACTGCTGAGGTATTTTAGCGTATACGGCTCCTTAAGGGCTCGAGTTCTATTACAAGGTCGGGCAACAAAAAATTGTGTATTTTTCATTTACAGGCTTACAACCTATCACACTTCGGGACTTGTCGTGGGTGCTCTGTTTAAACAAATATCAAAAAATGCGACAACTTAGGGAAACTTAAAGGATATTTTTCATTTCGAATCAGTGTCAAGTAGAATCAAAAACAAAAGCTATGACATGTTTCATCCTAACAGTTTCCTCAGATTCATCACATTTTATATGATTCTATAGAAAAGTTACAAATGAAAGAATTTTAGATGAAAATGAAAGCGGGGAAAAAGAGAGTTAAATGAATTAATGAAAGTTTTGCATTAACAATGAAAGTTGCGAATTCGTAAAAGTAACGAATCATCAAAGTTATGAAATAACAAAAGTATGTTCAAGTTATGTCAATGAAGCTTTTACTTATATAATTTGTATGATGAATATTTAGATGTCTACTTTTACGGGTCTGGGTGTGTCTTAAATGTATACCAATAAGATCAAAGCTCGGTGAAGTTGCATAAAATCGCAAGATTAGCAACAATTTAGTCATTCAAAAAAAAAAATACCAATAAATGTTATATTTATTTAAGTATTCTTTGTATTAGTATCGTTGACTAACACCTACAACACACGCATATAATTTGGTTAATTTGGGGTTAGATTCAATTTGTTTCAAAATACTTATAAAATAAAATAAATAAATAAATATCCTTGGACAAATCACACGAATTGAATCTAACCCCAAAGTAAGCAAATTATATGCTTGTGTTATGGGTGTTAGTCAACGATTCTAATACATAGAAATACTTAAATAGATACCAGAATATATTTAATAAATACCCAGATCCGGAAATGCTGACATCTAAATGTTCATCACACAAATGCCTGCCCCCGTCGGGAATCGAACCCGAGCCTCGCGTTTGGTCGATGTAGTTAAGCGTGTACGTTAGCCACTCGACCAACGAGGCGGTCAATATATAAAACATACTTGATGTCCCTCTAATTTAAACAAGTTATTCAAAATTAACGGTTTATTCAAAAGAATTTATTGTGAGGTATATTATTTAATAATAATACCAATAATTCTACAAATTTAACAAGATTACACTGAATTTAAACTAACATGATTAAGGTTCCTCTTTTTTGTTATTTTAACTGTTGTAAAGGATCTAAAAGTATTTAATTCTGATTGCTCATATTTGAGAAAAAAAAACAAAGTACATAATTAATCGCAGAAAAACTGACTCAAACAATTTCATTACTGACCACAACCTACTGACCACGTCGTTATTTGATAATTCTTGTTTCGAAAGATAGGAAATGATTCTGAAAGTCCATAATTTCCAAAAAATAATCAAGATCCTACCAGATGTTTTTGAGTTATACCTACCTTGTAATGCATAGTTTTTTTGTAAGTTAGTCAACGTAAAAAAATATTTTTTTACTTAAAAAAAAAGTCGGATCATGATAAAGTTAAGCAATCTTTCCAAAAGAGACCATCAAAATCAGTTGGCTATTGGCTGAACAAACGCGTAATAAACATACAAAAAAAAATTAAAAGAAACAGACGAATTGAGAACCCTCTTTTTTTCGAGTGGGTTATCTATCTAGTTAGGTAGCCATTTTTGTCGCTTTCGATAATTTACTACTCCATCAACTAAGTATTTAATCTAGTAAAGGTATTATCTTAAAAGATAAGAACACTATCAAAGGGAGTATTATTTGCCTACCTAAACATTAAAAGTAATTAGTTATGGTTTTAATAATAATTATTATCAAATAGGGTATGTCAGAAAGATCATGAAAGCAGGATAAATGCGGTCGAAATGAGAGCACTACGGAAAATCTGTGGTGTAACGCTCGCTGACCGCATTCGTAACAGTGAGATCCGAGAAAGAGTGGGATTGAAAGAAAGTGTTGGTGTTAAAATGCGAAAGGGCATGCTCCGCTGGTTCGGGCATGTGGAAAGAATGACAGATGAAAGATTGACAAAGCAGATATACAATGCGAATGTGGATGGATGTAGGTACCCGGGGAGACCAAGGCTGACATTTCACGATCAGATCAATCGGATATTATCCGAGGGTGGTGTCAAGAGTCTCCGAAACCGGCGTGTTTGTATGAAAATGGTAATGAATGTGAAGGAAGCAAGACAGGTTTGTCAGGATCGTGAGGTCTGGCACTCGATACTCTCTGCCTACCCCGTAAGGGACTTGGCGTGAAGATATGTATGTATGTATGTATTATCAAATATCGTATTTTTATTTTTTATTTTTTTAGCACTTGCCCTGTGCGTGGGATAAATTTATATAAATTTTAAAGAAAGAAAAAAATTTCGCCCTAGACAGGATTTGAACCTGTAACCTTTCCTCTCAAGCCGACGAATGCTCTAACCAATTGAGCTACTGAGGATTCAAATCCCGTGGCGAAATTTTTAATTCCTTTCTAACCCGTTAACGCGGGTAGTTATGTCCTATAGATACGCAATTCTGAGTACCCACCAAATGAGTTCATCACAGATGAAATTCACATTTTAGAATGGCCTTAACTTTCGTTTCTTGCATCGTATTTTTATTTTTTATTTTTTTAGGTTATCAAATAGGTAACACCCAGACTTTTTTGCCTGTTTTATGCTGCCTTAAAGTAGCTGCCTATTGATTTGCCATTTTTATTGTAGCTTTTGAGTGTATAAGTCATACCTATATAGATATAAGAATAAGCTTTGACTATGCTATTGAGCTATTACTTTTTTCAGAACACGTACCTATAACAAAAAATTGCCACCTGTTCGAAACATATTTTAACACATACCTACCTAGTCAAGTAAGCCAGTTTTCAAGTAGAACAGGTGTTTCAAACAGATCACAGATAAATTAGGTATAAAGTGTCTATAAATGACTTCTTAAATAAGGTTAAATACCTAGCACAACTTATAAGTAGTACCTAGTAGGTACATACCTACTATAACTTTATGAAAGTTATACCTAGTTAGGTACATAATATGAAACGTAACATATACCTACTACTCTACCTTTGTTTCTTGGTGAATATTTATATTACCTATTATAAATATAAATTTTTATTGTACTTGTTAGGTATTTAGCTTTTGTTGTAGGTAGACCTTCTCTGATTTTTGCGAGTATTGTAAGTATATAAATACCTATGGTAAATCTGAAATTTCGTAATAGCAGCTAGGTACCTTCTTACTGAATGGTTTTAAAGTACGAGAACGTTATTTTCAAAAATTGGCTTTTTAATAGATTTAAACAAATTAAAACTAGCTTAATGCTATTTCTTCTTATAGATGAAATAATTTAGCAATAAAGAGATTTAAAAAAATCCAAAAAAAGTGACGTGATCATGTGACACCTGAAAGCTTTTAAAGAAATCAAGATCCTTAAGTCAAAGTGGGTAGGTAGGTATGTTACTAAACTCAATAAAAATATCTTAATTTCATAACTCCAGCGTCATATTGGCAATGTATCGTTAACACCTAAAAGCGAAGTACCTATGTTTCTAGTCATTAAAAATCCATCTAACTTATTCATTTACTATTAAATAGGTAAATACTTCATCGGGAATTTAACAAAAGTCCTTTTATTTAAAGCCCTATACTTTAATATTTACAGATAGGAACATCCTAATTTTTTATAAGTGGCGCAAATTGAGGTCAATCACAATCCCAACTTCCTTTTCATAAAACAATGTTTCCAATGGTCATCCGTACATAAGAAAATGCACTTGCAATGTGTATCAATGAACAGTAAAATATTAATTAGGTATCTGACGTACCTATGTTTTACTCTGGATTATAATAATATGCATATACTACGATTAAGAAGGTTTTGCAGTCACCAATTAAACTGAATTTATAAAAACATCTCATTGATTCTTATCGTTTAATACAACATTCTTAAAATTTCGCAAAGTTCACGGCAAAATCTATGATCCCGTTAACTTGTTAATGATGCAATAAGCTTAATTGTGTCTGCGTCGGTAACGCCGTAAGTAATTTTAATGCTTAAGATGCGTAGCTAGCGGCGACGGCTACCAGATGACGCCACGAATAGTGGAAATAGGGTCAGTGCTGTGTCGTTGATCCGAGAGACAGAGACTGCGACTACTGCGCGGGGAGAGCCTTCGCCCTTCTCCCCCAGACCCCTCGGACTCCTCTACAGCCCCCCTCAGCAAACCTCGCCCCGCCAACATTCCGCACTCGACAAGAGGGCGAACCGCACGTTTGCTATTTCGATCCATCGACGCGCCGCGCGCCCGCGGCAAGCTAACCCGCCATGTTTGACGTTTTTGGCTCCGTAAAGGGCCTGCTGAAGCTCGACTCCGTCTGCATCGACAACAATGTCTTCCGATTACACTACAAAGCTACTGTGATCATCCTAATCGCTTTCTCACTTCTTGTTACTTCAAGACAATATATCGGAGATCCCATAGACTGCATTGTCGATGAGATCCCCTACGCTGTTATGGATACTTATTGTTGGATATACTCAACATTTACGATTCCGAACCGGCTTGTTGGACGTGTGGGGAAGGACGTCGCTCAACCTGGTGTCGCGTCTCATGTCGACGGGCAGGATGAAGTGAAATACCACAAGTATTATCAGTGGGTGTGTTTTGTGTTGTTCTTCCAAGCAATTCTATTTTATGTGCCGCGATATTTGTGGAAGAATTGGGAAGGTGGACGTGTTAAAATGCTAGTGCTTGACCTAAATTGTCCTATAGTTGGTGAAGACTGCAAAAAAGATCGGAAAAAACTTCTCGTTGATTACTTTTACACAAATCTACATACTCAGAACTTTTACGCGTTCAGATTTTTTATATGTGAAGTGTTGAATTTCATCAATGTTGTAGGTCAAATCTATTTCATGGATTTCTTCTTGGATGGCGAATTCTCGACATACGGACGAGATGTCATCCGCTATACCGAAATGGAGCCAGAAGAGCGAGAAGACCCAATGGCAAGAGTATTCCCTAAAGTTACCAAATGCACTTTCCACAAATACGGTCCATCAGGGACTGTCCAGAAGTTTGACGGTCTGTGTGTCTTGCCGCTGAACATCGTCAATGAAAAAATCTATGTGTTCCTATGGTTTTGGTTTATTATTCTGTCAATCCTTAGTGGTATTTCGTTAATATACCGCGCTGCTGTGGTAGCAGGGCCGCGTGTTCGATTATACCTACTCCGTGCTCGCAGCCGTTTAGCACCGCAAGATCAAGTGGAAACTATTGCACGGAAACTGCAAATTGGAGACTGGTTCGTGTTATATCAGCTAGGGAAGAATATAGATCCGCTGATTTATAAAGAGTTAATTAGTGATCTAGCGAAGAAGTTTTCGGACAATAAGGACACTGTGTAGTGTTGTTTTGTGATAAGTGAGATGCGGCAATACGGACCTGAAGTCCGCTAGCCGCTACCTGCGCCCGCGCACAAAGAGCGGGGCCAACATTCCAATATCCACAGCCGACGCGGGGAACGACCTCGCCAGGCCAGTTATTGTATTCCCAAACCGCTTTAAAACTTAGCCCTACGTCTTTACCTATGTGGTACGACTGATTGGTGTCGCATTTAGAATTTTAGGGCATGTTTTAGTCCTAGAATATTAGATCTCGTGCCTTTGTTTTGTATTGTTCGAGTGCGAATTAATGTTAAGGGACGTTCCATTGTGATATGTAATTATTATAACTAAATTAAGTGTTTATCGTGTAATTTGTTTTGAGTGGTCGAGCTGGCTTATTTTAAGTCTTAGTTATCTATTGTAATGTATTTGTTATCGAATTCTATACTCGATACGATATTGTATAAAGCAATAAAATACTATTAGGAAATCAATTATTCGTATTGGCCATTGACAATACTGTAATTTTACATTGATACTTGTCTACCTTTTTTATATTGACGAAGTCGAGTCGACGGTTGATATTTTCTGAATATATTTACTGCCACAAAATTGGAAGTTTCATTGTAGCTTTTGTATTGTTTAATTTAATAATGCAACCTAAATGCATGGCATTGTTAATGCTGGGCAAGGATTTTGAACTCTTAGGATAATAAATTGCAGTTACTTTGTTCAGTGCAAACACACTAGTGCCATCTGTAATTAGTTGAAAGCAACTTTTAATCATATGTAGATGGCGTTGCAAAACGATCTTGAAAACTATTTGTACTGATTATGTTTCAAAAAACAATAAAAGTTCTTGAATCTTTAAGTATATAAAATGTTTTTGACTATAGAAAACTATAACTACATACTACAACTATAACCACATTTGATCGCCTCGTTGGTCGAGTGGCTAGCGTACACGCCTAACTACACCGATCAACCGCGAGGCTCGGGTTCGATTCCCGACGGGGGCAGGCATTTGTGTGATGAATATTTAGATGTCTGCATTTCCGGGTCTGGGTGTTTATTAAATTTATCCTGGTATCTATTTAAGTATTTCTATCCATTAGTATCGTTGACTAACACCCATAACACAAGCATATAATTTGCTTTGGGGTTAGGTTCAATTTGTGTAAATTATCCAGGGATATTTATTTATATATTTATTTCTGTTTCTATACATAATAAACTAAGTGCAGTTGCAATGATTAAAAAATCTGAAATTAAGTCAGCGCCATCTATATTAAAAAGTTTACCTTTTTAGAGTCAAAGGGTTAACAGAAACACTTTTATTATAGACTCGCTGGACGCTGCATAGATTATGAATATATTATTTGCTTCTTTTTCATACTTTATCTTTTTTTTATCTATTTTAACATAACAAGCAAAACTTACAATAAAAGAATTTAGGATTATGTAATTGCCATATTATTTTACAACTACATTTATTTAAAATAAATATATACATGAATTCGTTGGTGTTAAGAAATACGCTTCGCCTATAGACACAAAATTTTGAGTTGAGTTGTTAAACTACGGCTGGTATCAATTTCACCTTATTTGTAAGTTTACCGACTATTTATCTTTGAAATCGGAACACGACAATGGCAATTACGACATAATGGCATCCGAAAGAGTCGTCAGCACCAATTCCTGTAAGACATTGCAAGACTTTTACATCTACAAGGTAACTTACCTAGAATAATAAAAATAATAAGTGCCTACGATGCGAGTCATTTATTTCTTTTCTGCTTAGTCTCAAACTGGCTTTAGCAATTTTCAGAGAATTTTCGCTGACAGATAGCTGATTTTAAAAGTACTGAGATAAAAAAAAATAGTTAATTCATGTTCACGCGGTTCCCTTTTACAATTTCTTGCATTTATTTTGTATGTATTAAATTATTAAAAATATGTATTAAATTCCCGATGAATCTAAGGAATGATCATAAATAAAATAATTAATCCCATTTGTGCTCTAATGATTCAGTGTTATAATTAAAATTAAGGGTTGTATCCCTGGCAGAGTAACAAATAGAAAATGTGTTTCTTTAAATTTCCTTACGAATACAACGTTGCCTGGGATCGGATACATATATGCCTGGTTGGCGATAAACTGCCACCTATCACGTTGTGGGACTTACTGCGTTTGGCTAATCGTAGCTGTCCTGATTGCACCTCTGGCTACTTCAGGAATCCGTATCCTGAAGTTATAATACTTTTTTTTAAATACTACGCATTCAAGGCACAAATTTTGTGTTTAAAATGATTGCAACTCCTAGCCCGATTTTGATAAATCATTTTTGTTTTTGAAAGTGAACCCTTACTGTCTGTATTGACTAAAATGTGACCATGGAACGATGTAGCCGTATTGGTACAACCTCCTTAATTTTTCTACCGCCTGTAAATTCTCGCCATTGTCGTGTTCCGGTAAGAGGGTAAGAGAACTTAATGTGCTAGCCACGCTCTAATATCACGAATAGTTAGTATATGAGACACGTATTAATTTTTTTACATCTAAAAAATAGTTTTCTTTGCTTTCCAACCTAACATACAATCAGTTATCTATTTTTTTATAGTATTGGAAGGCAAACAAGCAGACGGATTTCCTGATGGTAAGAAATTCACTCCGTCTAGAAATTCACTTCTTGTGTGCCTTCCAATATCATAAAAATAAAATAAAAAGAATGGTGGCACCCCAGTAGCACCCAGTAGTCTAGTAGAAAATATAACAAAATCGGTAAAGATCTGTTTACATTTAACAAACGACATTTTAGAAAACGTAGCTGGATTAAACTAAGTAAGTGTTGGATTGTGTTTTCGATTCCTAAATTTTATTATTAATGAAGAAATATATTATGTATGTACTGTTTCCAAAAGTCCAACTTTCCTGGAAGCTTTTCCATTTTTTCGTTTGTCTAAAACCTTTTATTGTGCTACCACCACGCTACATAGATTTTAAAAATTTAATGCACTACCACCAAGTACGAGTAAATAGAAACACACTAGCTGTTACCCGCGGCTTCGCACCACAGGAACATTTTTCCGGGTTAAAAAAACTAACCTATGTATTAATCCAAGTTACACTCTATTTGTGCCAAATTTCAAGAGAATCGGTTTGGCAGTTCTTGTATGAAGGAGTAACAGACAAAAAAAAGTATCTTCACGCCCATATCCCCGAAGAGGTAGGCAGAGGCACAACCAGGGCACCCACGACTAGCCAAAGACACTAAATCCCACAATGTGATAGGTGGCAAGTCTATCGCCAATCGGGCACATTTCCAGTCCCGAGCAACTGTTCTTTTTTTTAAATAGAAAATATGAAAAATCCAATTTTCTTTTGTTGCCCGACCCGGGATTCGAACCCGGGACCTCAAGCAGTCAAATCCAACAACTGAACCGGACCACAGAGGCGATGATGGTAACAGACAAACATTTAAATTTTCGCACTTATGGTTTTAAGGATTACACACTTAACTAGGAGCTCGATCACGTCAGCTTTCAGACTATAAAACTGCGTAAAAGTCGGTCCATCCATTCCAAAGTTATGGTATCACAGACATACACATACCTCAAACTTATAACACTTACACATAATTAGTCATATACAATACCGTCTTTACCATAAGGGCACACGGGGCCAGTGCCCAGGGCCCCTACACTCAGAGGGCCCCGAAGAATCGACTATTTTACTCACTTTGAAACTTAAAATATTTTGGTTAGATGCATTACGTTTTTTCGTTGTCCTAATTCGGGAGCATTCAATTTCGCAGCTTAAGGACGACTAAGTAATTCGTCAATAATTATGAACATTGAAGTGACATTCTTCAGAAAATTAAGTTTGAAATCCCGAAATAAACTATTATAGTAATCATAAAAAACAGCACCATACCAATGACATACTGTAATAAAATTATGTAATTGGTTCCTCAAAAATCATAGTGAAAAAATTGAAATTTCATTTCTTTATATTCCAAAAGGGCCCCAAGTTTTTGTGTGCACCAGGGCCCCAAGCTTTTTTGTGCCTAAGGGCCCTAGCATAATCTAAGACGGGCCTGGTCATATATAGGATTTATCGAGGGATTATTTTGATGTGATAAGATAACACACGGGTAACAAGCGCACGGCTCTCCTAGTAATACCATAAATGTTGTAGCTTGGCTGTTCCGTGGCTAGGTCTACCGGCTACCCTACCATTCGGACAGGCACATGACACTGCCATTATAGCGGCAGGAATAGGTAAAGCGGTAGATCCTTCAAATAGAATCCTCACATTAGACCACAGCGGTTCCAACCACTCTTTTTCTGTACTTGTACGATTTAGCGTGATGTTGTAAAGCCTTCCTCAACAAACGGACTATTGAACAAAAATAATTTTACAATTCGGACCAGTATATCCTGCGATTAGCGCGTTCAACCAACCAAACACAAAAACTTTCCAGCTTTATAAAAAAAAAAGTATCTTCACACCCATATCCCCGAAGAGGTAGGCAGAAGCACAACCAGGGCACCCACGACTAGCCGAAGACACTAATAATATATACTAATTTTTAATATATACTTGTTATAGACGTTATAATATTAGTATACCTAGATATCTAATAAATATATTTTCTACGTATATTTTTGTAGGTATAATTCATTTCCCTTCACTATTCTCTTTGGATTACAAATATTGGCACACCACTGATACAATAATTAGCACTGCCAATCATTATACATATTTTGGGGGCAATAATTATGCCAAAGGGGGCCAACAATAGTGCTTTCGTGCATTTTCTTAAATTTTCTTTAATTACTCAAATTAGGTCATATTTGAGCACTCTAAATTAAGTTAGAATTGTAGTTAGATAATGTGGCAATAGGAAATCAATATTTTGCAGTTGATATTGTAAGTAATTTATTTTCTATAGACTTTCAAATTAGTGAGAAATTTGCTTAAGGTGCCAATAATTGTACTGTTTCCCCTACATAGATCAAAACCGCTAACACCTACTAAGCAGAATTTAAATAAACTAAAGTGCATAACCGTACAACTTGTCTCTTCCAAAAGCGGTCAGTGGCTACAGAGTATCTTATCAATTGTAAAACAAACCAACGCTCTGTTTTCCGAGAGACTGTCTGTCCGCTTCTTAGAGTATATACTAAGCTAGAGAGTGCAAAAGGTGCTGCTCTGATGTGCACTAACTAAACTTATTTTAGGTGTATGCTATTTATACAATAAAACAAAAAGAAAAGTGATTGCACTTTGTAGACATTTTCGGGCTAGTCAACTTGCGATGTTTTTGCTTTCCAAGAAACAAAATAAAAATCTGTAGAAATGTCGTCTTCAAACTACCTAAACGAATTTTCTCTCTTTCTGTACCATCCTTGAAAAAAAGACAACGATAACTTAAATTAGTTTAATAAGTGCGCAACAAAATTACCAGCCTGCCTTAAAAAATAAATAACTTTTTATAATTAAAACGCAGTAGGTATGTAACAATACAATAAATAAGGCAAACTGGATAGTACCGTGTATGGCATTAAGTGATCCTTTTGCAAGTATTTGTGTATAAAAAAATATACATATAAGAGTTTGGGGAATATAATTTTTACTTTCTTGTGACGATTTTTTATCAAGTTATCCATGAATAAAGAAAATACTTCTCATAATCTCAAACATGATAATCTCACTTACGGACTTTACAAGGTCATGAGCAAGATACGTACAAATATTGACGTATAAAAATTAAGGAAATATTCTATAATTTTGTATTTAATGTAGTAAGGTAAAGGCCTTACTATGCATCTAAATTTTTTTTGCCTAATATTATGCATCTAAAATTTGCACTTTGTTTTGTTATTATTTTTATTTTGACCGCCTCGCTGGTCGAGAGGCCAGTGTAAGCGCCTAACTAAATCGACAAATCGACGAGTTCATACATTTTGCGTTGATGTTTGCATTTCTGTGTTTGTGTATTATTTTTTTATTGATATCTATTGTAGTATTTCTATAAGACATAATAAATATACTATCGTTGAACAACACTCATAATACAAGCACATAATTTCCTCACTTCGGGGTCAGTTTCAATTTTTGTAACTTGTCTAGGCATATTAATTTATCTTTAACTATCTGTTCCGGCGAATTTCGTTCCACTCGTTCAGTTTGTATGAAAAAAAAATTAAAATGTTGATTTTCTTGGTGTCTTTGCATTCGAACGGGATAAAAAGTATCCTATGTGAGTCTCCTGGTTCAAAGGTACCTCTGTCCAATGTCCAACATCATATCACACTATCCATTTTTTCTTACTCACATTTATCTGTTAAATTAGAAAGTACCTAGAAATAACAATACGACAGTGCAACTTAAGGAGGCTCAAGTTAGGACAATGACTCTATCCTGACATATACTCTAAGGTAAGCTTTAATACCTGACCAGTGTTTTAAAGCTTTCACACGGTTGGGAAGGCGTTTGGTCTTTGTTTGAAGAGGTACGTGGTCAAACAATGAGTTTCTAAGAAAAGACGTTTGTCAGCCACACTGACGGCATATTGTATCCATACCATCTACTCATTGCGAGTGTTGAAAATGTTTGATTTTTTTGTATACTAAAATAGATACAGTATTAGTACAAAGACAATTCGAAACATGTCACAAAAGTCGTGGGTTGATATTAGTTATGTTTTTGTAACCCCACTAAAATGAGGGTGAGGTTATTTTATTGCGTTGCAAGATATCGAACAAGCAAATACAACCGTCTTTGGACACCAAAGATGTTACGGGATATCATAATATTCCAGTACAAAAAATACTCCGAACAATGACATCATAGAAGTCGTGAAATAAAGTTCTTAGTTTGACATCTGACTAGGTGGTACAGTTTAGCAGAGACTCGCCCGGATGGGTACCACCGCCTTACCTGTTCCTGCCGCCATAACGTCATGACGTGTTCCGGTTCGGAGGGTAAGGTAGCCGGTTAAACTACTTTTGCTCGAGGCCTAACATCCCGGCCTCTGGTTGGCAACGCACCATTACCACCTTTGGTGTCTCTAGGCGACGTGAATTTCTTAACATCAGGAAATCCGTCTGCTTGTTTGCCTTCCAATGTCATAAAAAAAAAAAAAAAAGACTGTTAACTTGTATGTTCATGCTATGAATGAATTTAATTACTCTTTTCTCGCCTCTGTGGTTTGCTACTTCCTTAAAAATACAAAAATAAATGGACATGACCACTTTTGTTTCTAATCGATAATTTATTTCATCACTTACAACGCCTCTGTGGTTTAGCGATTCAGCTGGTGTTTGACTTGACTGCATGAGGTACCGGGTTCGATATCTGGGTCGAGCAACAAAAAGAAAATTTGGTTTTTCCAATTTTCGAATAAAAAAAATTACTTAATATTGAACATAATATGCCCGGTAGGCGATGGGCTTCCCACCATTGACCGCCTCTGTGGTCTAGCGGTCCGGGTGACTGCATGAGGTCCCGGGTTCGAATCCCGGGTCGCCAACAAAAAGAAAATTGAATTTTTCCAATTTTCTAATAAAAAAATGTTGGTCGGGATTGGAAATGTGCCCGGTTGGCGATAGGCTTGCCACCTATCACATCGTGGGATTTAGTGTCTTCGGCTAGTCGTGGTTGCCCTGGTTGTGCCTCTGCCTACCGCTTCGGGGACATGGGCGTGAAGATATCAATCACATTGTGGGACTTAGTGCCTTCAGCTAGTCGTGGGTGCCCTGATTGTGCCCGTACCTGCCTCTACGGGGATATAGGCATGAAGATCCTTTTCTTTATTCTTTTTTGTGAGTAGGTCATGTTCAGAGATATAAATTTGATCAAGTACCCATAAGTACCTAGGTTTTGATTTACTTATTGTGCAAGTCTACCGCCTGCCCTAGCTTCCGGACCGGAAAATGACATTGTCGTTATTGCGGCAGGAATAGGTAAGGCGGAAGATCCCTTCACCGGCTAATTAGTCCACAGGACTCTACGACCAGTGGTGAGTGGCAATGATTCGTTTCATCTTTACACGCTTTTTAAGAGCTACCAGGCAGGATGACAGATGATCTTTTCTAAACGGAGGAGCCGGATCAAGGAGGGTAAATGTCAATTAGGTACGCATTCGTAATTTTGTTTACCTAAATGACATAGGTATAAGTTTTATGTTGGTTTTTCTCATATTTACTATAGCTAAGTAAACCGCCTTAATCCTCACAATCGTGGCATACAACACGATTTTTTTAAATAAAAAATGGATTTATGCTATACGTGACCTCTGAAATGGTTATTGTCGGCAGTTAATAAAAGAGATTATTTTCGACAACAACAATGCATGAAATTTAGTTATTGTTAAGATTTTTTATAGAAAGTTTAAATATTTTTAAAATCTTCTATCAGCTAATCGTGGGTGTTTAGACCTCTGCCTACCTCTTCGGAAAACGTTCGTAATGGTGTCTTACTTATACTTACATACGTACGAAACACATGACCGTCGCACCAATAGTACCAAAATCTCAAAAACGCTTATAAATTGCAAATAATCTCATCACTTTTTGTGTAATATCTCAATAGTATAGGAAGCAAACATAAAGCAGCAAGGTCGGTGGATCATTTCCGCACTTATTATTAGATACTTCACAGCCAGTTGCTGTAATTTTAAATTACCGTTTAATTACGTCTACAAACAGATATAAAATAAGCCTTTATTTTGCTAATTCTGCGTAAGCAGTGTTACTTTTGTGGCAAGTAATCCTCCATATGACACAGCCTAACTAACGTTCCCACCGCCACCTCCAGAACACGAATGAAGTAAGAGCTCGGGAAACAATATAAATTGTCACGTTCATTACATGTGAAAACCCTACCTAAAGTTCCCACCTCACATCGGACTCTATTTGTGATCAGATCACAAATAGAGTCCGAACACAGGAAACAAAAACACTTGTCACGTCTTTCGCCAACTTTGTCGAAGAACTCACCACAGAGAATTGAGTGCGATTTGGTGTTCTGGTCGCGGAGGTGGGCGGTGGTAACGTCAGTTGGCTTGTCACATTCTGTGTCATTTGGAGGATTATTAGCCACAAAAATACACTGCTTACGCGAAATTAGAAAATAAAGGCTAATTTTACATATTTTATAATGGATTTCCGTAAAGTAACGCCTGGTTCAATAAAATACGTCTACAAAAACCAATATAGGTACAGTAGGTACTAACTCCTATTATTTAAATTATGCGCTTCGGCATTACACTTTTTACTCTTTTTACACTTTATACTTTCATTTTTAAATTGGCTGACCTAATCTAAATTTAAGCGAAATGATTAATTATGTATTATAACAACTCTATATAGATATTTTTAAAATAAATTCGGATTTCCGAAGCTTGACGAATATAGCCGATGTGTATAATTTAAATACTCGTAACACTACTACATAGGTATACTCGTGGTTTAATGGAAGAATGGCTTTGTGCAGAAAGTTGAAAGGTTGGTAGTTTTAGTTTCAAATTATGGTACCTAAATACTTTTTTATGCTATCGAAAGGTAAGTAGACGGGTCATCAAAGTGATAAGAAACGTAGCGCCTCTAGACACTAAATATGATGAGGGTGCGTTGCCAAACTGGGACTCGGATTTTATGTCGTAAGTTTACCAGTTCTACTTCCAGTGGACCAGGATAGTGGCAAGCACTGGAATTATGGAAATTTAATTTAGCGCAATTCTACCACCTAGTTTGATTACGATAGTTGGAATAATCTGGCAATTTAAATGATTTTTTTATTATACTAAGTGCAAGGCGATGGTGTTATCACATCTCTACGCCTAGAACGAGTTATTATAAAAATTTAGTACGGCATAATACACATATGACGGCAATAATAAAGCCATTTTTACCTTTTACTAACGAAATCCTCGTGTTGCTCCGGGACCACCTTGTAGAACAGACCATCTGAGTGGATAATATTTAGGTAAAATGGTCATCACCAACAAGACTATTGGCTTTTGTTACTGTGCAGACAAGGTACTTATGGATGGAAAGAAGAAGTGAAGCTTCACTTCTTCTTGCCTCCACAATGATAATTTTCCGGTCTATAGGCGCCTACATTCCAGCCATACGACAGTGTTGGACCTGTAGCATCTGTGGTATCTTTCGACCACAATTGTCACTTGTATATTTACATCAGAAAAAATCGTGTGCTTATTCGCCAAATTCCAAAGAAAAATATAAATAGCGTAATTTCATTCCACGAGGCGCTGACCATTTTACAAGGTTACACACTTTTGTTTTTTCAAGATCTAGTCAACCGTTAGTTGTTATAAAATAAATAAACTAAAAAAATAAGCTTTTATTGCTGATATCTTAACTCTATAAACTACATCTAATCATAACGATCAATTATATTGTATCGGAAGCCGGTTTTTCCATTTCAGCTTGTCTTTCGACAAAGGCCTCTTCTAAAGCTTTCCATATTGTCCTATCCTTAGCAATTCGTGTCCACTCAGGTCCAGCTACCTTTTTCATATCGTCTTCCCAACTTCCTAATTTGTTTTCCTTTGTTTCTTTTGCCGTCGCGCATTCTATTATAAGTCTTGTCCATTTTTCTGTTCCTTAACAGAGCATATGCACTGTCCATCTCCATTTCATGCTTTTGTTTCTGTCTCGGTCACTGTCAGAAAATCTCGAAATCATGAGCTAGCTTTCAAAAAAGAAATAAGAACCATAAAATTCGGTTCGCTAATGACCGAGTAACAACTAACAAGAAACAAAATAATACAGTCGAATTAATAATCTCTTTTTCGAGCCGGTTTATAAGTATTTATTTGTTCGGTCTGTACGCAGCATAACGTGGACAATGCACATTGCAATTATGCAATTATAAACAAAGCGATGGCAAAATGGAAACACCTGCACATGTTTACACTTATGACGAAGACAGCTCATGTTCTGCGTGACCGTGCCAGCGGCAAACCTCTGCAAACTGAGATATTCTCACGTAGATTAAAAATGATTCCTTCTTTTATTGTCACGATTTCCCCGAGTTGGTCCAGTATGGTTACCTACTCTTGAAGCTCGATTAATGCAATAGTGGAAGTTGGAATTGAGTCTGTCATGATAGGTAGTCTTAAACTCAATACCGGCGAATACTTAACATTTTATCGGTTTCGTTGAATTTATTTTTAACTACCTAAATAATCCGCTAGTACTGGGTTCAAAAGTACCTAAAATGACATAAATGATTCCATTCGCATTCGCATGTCCAAGTCTAGCTATCCAGTAAAAAATTTTCGCTTCGTTAGAGCCTTTCTTACTATACTTAACGAGATCTTGCCATAAAAGTTTAAAAAATATATTTATACTTTATTTATGACAATTTATTTACTTGAACAACATTACTCGGATTTTTAAGTTTTTTTGCAACTATTTTTTGCAAATATTGGAAGGCAAACAAGCAGACGGATTTCCTGATGGTAAGAAATTCACGCCGCCTAGAGACACCGAAAGTGGTAATGGTGCGTTGCCAACCTGAGGTCAAGATGTTAGGCCTCGATCAAAAGTAAGTTAACCGGCTACCTTACCCTCCGAACCGGAACACGTCATGACGTTAATATGGCGGCAGGAATAGGTCAGGCGGTGGTACCAATCCGGGCGAGTCGCTGCGAAACTCTACCACCTAGTCAGATGTCACGGTGTTAGTGATGATAAGCCTATGCTCGCCTTTTACGAGCTGCCTGGCAAGAAAGGCAGATGGTCTATTCTGCAAAGGAGCCCGGACCAACACGGGGAATTTTTTTAGATTTTGAAATTGATATTTTCCATTGTCGGCGCTTGGTAAAACTTCCAAATATTCATATTTTTAAATGAAGAAACACTTGTACTGTTTTACGTATCACTTACACTTTATTATTTTATAAATAGCCTACCGATTTCGCTTTTAACATCATCAGGGTAGTGATTGCAGTAGGTCACGCCGTAAGACATGATTCTCATTTAGCAAACTATACTTTAATTAGAAGTGAAAATTGGTACCCAAGGCTGTTGATACACGCATCGTTGATTAGTGTCGTAAACACATGGACGCTGCGACTAGCGACGTCGGCAAATAATTGTAATTATCGAGCCCAACTTAATGGATGTCAGCTGTTCCACCGTAAACAAACACATTATATTGTGATGACATATTTACTGTGGACTATGTCGTCGGCGTCATGACATAAAATACATATTATCTTACCTACATTACATACATATTTTCCCCGTGTTGGTCCGGGCTCCTTTGTAGACCATGTGCCTTCCTTGCCAGGCAGCTCGTAAAAGGCGAGCATAGGCTTACTATCACTAACACCGTGACATCCGACTAGGTGGTAGAGTTTGGCAGCGACTCGCCCGGATTGGTTTACCTGTTCCTGCCGCCATAACGTTATGACGTGTTCCGGTTCGGAGGGTAAGGTAGCCGGTAAACTTACTTTTGCTCGAGGTCTAACATCCCGACCTCAGGTTGGCAACGCACCATTACCACCTTTGGTGTCTCTAGGCGGCGTGAATTTCTTACCATCAGGAAATCCGTCTGCTTGTTTGCCTTCCTATAACATAAAAAAAACATCGTATAGCAAAAGCAAAAAAATGTAATAAGTATCCCTGGACAAATAAATTGGAATTTGTTAATAGAAAAGCAAAAGAGCAAAAGACAAATTTATTTTATCAGGCGTCACATTACAGAAATCCGTTGAAACTAAGCAGTGATCAGAAGATCCAAGAGGAGCATCAACGGAGACTTTATAGCTCTCTGGATGAGAGTTCCGCAGAAGGTCTAACACTAAAGTAACCAAGGCTGGGACATGCCACCAATAGTCACTGAAGGGAATGAATATAAAGTTCCATACCCTGCAGAACCTCATCAGCGACAGCATCAGCAACAATTTCTGAATAAACCTTCGATAAGCAAAACGTAACTTGCACCATGGGTAAGATGGTATAAAAAGACTGCACCCCATCATCAAAATCAAATTTATCCTGGTATCTATTTAAGTATTGCTATGTATTAGTATCGTTGACTAACACCCATAACAAGCATATAATTTGCTTACTTTGAGGTTAGATTTAGTATGTGTAACTTGTCCAGGAACATTTATTTATTGACCGCCTTGTTTGTCGAGTGGCTAGCGTACACGCCTAACTGCACCGATCAACTGCGAGGCTCGGGTTCGATTCCCGACGGGGGCAGGCATTTGTGTGATGAACATTTAGATGTCTGCATTTCCGGGACTGGGTGTTTATTAAACTTATTCTGGCATCTTTAAGTATTTAAGTATTTCTATGTATCAGCATCGTTGACTAACACCCACAACATTTTTTTTTATGTTATAGGTAGGCAAACAAGCAGACGGATTCCCTGATGGTAAAAAATTCACGCCGCCTAGAGACACCAAAGATGGTCATGGTGCGTTGCCAACCTGAGGTCAGGATGTTAGGCCTCGAGCAAAAGTAAGTTTATCGGCTACCTTACCCTCCGATCCGGAACACGTCATGGCGTTATGGCGGCAGGAATAGGTAAGGCGGTGGTACCAATCCGGGCGAGTCGCTGCGAAACTCTACCACCTAGTCAGATGTCAGTAATGTAGTAGAGATGGTAAGCCTATGCTCGCCTTTTACGAGCTGCCTGGCAAGAAAGGCAGATGGTCTATTCTACAAAGGAGCCCGGACCAACACGGGGAAAATAAGCATATAAGCATATAATTTGCTTACTTTGGAGTTAGATTCAATTTGTGTGACTTGTCCAGGAATATTTATTTATTTATTATCCCTATCTGCTGACCTATACATACCTATATATACAACATATTACGTCAGCCATATGGTTATAGCCGTACATTGGGCATAATGGACACTGCACTCCAGATTAAGCAGTGGTTGGAAGATCCTAGAGGGGCGTCGATAAATGGATTTTAGTCTCTGGATTACTAGTTGTGTGTCATCGTAGGTCAAGGGAAACTCAGTGGCAAAGGCAAAGTCAATTCACAGATTTTCCCGAGTGATTGGTGGAACGTGAACAAAGCCAATTTTCATGGTGGGCGTTATTGTCTAAGAACCATGATTTCTGAGGATGGGATCTGCTCTAACATAAAATGGAAGCCATTTGCATGTGTTCAATGAGCCAGTTTGTTTTGGCATATCCGCTACGTACCTAACATGTACAGGAAATGATAGACGCTAGGGCGATCTTCACAGTCAACGCTCAGCTAGAAAAGCTGAGGCACCGGAAACAAATATCATTCCTGACGAAAGTGCCCTCGCCCGCCCGCGGTTTAAAGGAATGATGCAGTTTTTACCCTTGGTACAAGAGGTACGATGAGACGCAGATAACTTACCTATATCTGCGTCTTACTCAAAAAGAGCAAGGCTGGCTTCACCGTCTAAAGGTGGTTCACGGCTTTTAAATTAAAATGTGTACCTCTGAATTGCAGAAATCCCAACGACCGTGGAACGGGTGCCAAAAGTGGTGCTCTGTTTGCCTCAAGCAAATTTAATTTTTAGAGCAAATCCCTCCCCCCTCTCTAATGCGGGGGCTACCAGGTGCTACCGGATTCGAATACGTGGATTCTGAATTCTAAGTCATGAACACCAATGGGCATTCGTCCCCATTGCAAATGCAAGTGGAAGCCCTACCGGGGACTATATTATATGAGGGAAGGGCCTCAAGGACTCTCACTAAACACACATAACACTGCAGCAATGGCTTTACTTCACGCCGATCTTAAGTGAGAGAGTGGTACGTCTCCGGGCGTGCTTGTCCATTCACCTGCACCCAGATAGGCATACAACATGGCTTTTTCACACGGAAAAGTGATTGTTTCCACTAGTGGAACAAATCAGAAATATAAATTTCTGGCCGTTTCCCTAGTGGGCTCTGGACTCGTCACAACCCTTTGCCAAAAAAAAACCAGAAAACAAAATTATAACAAGATAAATTAGTTGAACAGGCAAAAAAATCAAATTATTCTAATGAATAGACTCGATATCCGTGGACAACGAATTTAGGAATAAGTGCTTCAAAGTCAATTTGCTAAAGTTGAAGAAAACAGCACAAAAATATACTTATCGGAGTTAGTTTGATATAAAGTTCTCTCATTACTTGAAAATATGATAATTGCAAAAAAAAAGATTATTAGGTATTTGTGATATAAACATTACTCAGTCAAATCCATTGTTTTTTAATAGATTTCCTTTATGGACAGTTATTTTACTCCAAAGAATATAAATACTC
>NJDD01002755.1:90242-103283 GCA_002245505.1 Calephelis nemesis
TACACAGTCATTAGTCACTATTCACAAAGTCACGTCAGGCTTTTGAGTAAAGCGGTGCTAACTTTACACAAGCACACTTTGGGAGATTTGGCGGCAGCGAGGAAATTCACGATACACTAATTTCTTCATGATTATTTCATTTGTGCACGTTCACTGAATAAAACTAAACTAATTCCCACCTAAATTACCTAATTTCACTCAATATGAACACGAAATTCAATAATTATGAAAAAATACGACCATCTTCATTCACGATGGCGCCAAAATTCTGTTGTTTTTTAACTTTATCCTGTCGGGGAAAGGCAAAGGATCTGAGTCCATACAGCCACGTCTTCCGTATAATAAATCTTTTTCCTGTTAGATATTTTCAATTAATGTCTTCCGTATTCATTCTTTATTTCAGTCATTAGTCAATATTTACAAAGTCATGTCTGGGTCTTGAGTAAAGCGGTGGTTTCATTACACAAGCTCGTCTATGAGATTTGGCGGCAGGAAATTCACGAAACACTAATTTCTTCATGATTATTTCATTTGTGCACGTTCTCTTAACAAAACTAAACTAATTCCCACCTAAATTAACTAATTTCACTCAATGTAAACACGAAATTCAATAATTATTAAAAAATACGACCATCTTTGTTCACGGTGGCGCCAAAACTCCCATTATTTTTATAACTAACATTCTCAGTTTGAACTTAACGATTGTCTTCTTTTCTATATTTCTTTCGGTATTGGCATTCGCGTTAGTATTTTGCCATTGGTCAAGTAGAAATTTTCATCAAATTTATCAAAATCGGGATTCAATTATAACGAGTCATAAGTTGTCATTAAGTCATGTCAGGGTCTTGGGTAAAGCGGTGGCCTCATTACTTGAGTAATTGAGCTCATATAGTGAGATTTGGCGGCAACGAGGAAATACACGATATGCTAATTTCTTCATGATTATTTTATTTGTGCACAAAATTGTACAAAATGCCTCCAAAATTGACTAATTTCACTCAATATAAACACGGGATTCCATAACAACAAAAAAACTCGACCATGTTTTCTATCAGTGGCGCTAAAACTCCTAACAAAGAGTAGTAGTAATATACCTATACAGACTCCTAACCACAGAACAACATTAGATACTCACAGAGCTCCTAAACCTTGTCATTTGTCACTTGTCAGTTCTCTCCATTGACCTCTAAGTATGGTTCTCTCAGTTGTCATCATTGACCTCTAAGTAGAGCCCTGGGGAATTTTTACTTCGGTCTATTGCGGGTTGGCGGATAGTCACACACGTGTTTTGATTTTAATTTCGATTTTTCGTGCTTTTCATTGTTCTTTGTCTTATTGAGTTCTCTAAATCTGTGTTGTGTTGTTTTCTGGTTACGGTAAGTGTTTTATGTATCATTACTATGGCTAACCTTCCTAAGCCCCCGAACAACAGAACTACATTGAATCCATGGACACCGCTGACTCAATAATGTCAGAGTCTGGTTCTAAACTGGTCTGGTCTGGACCAACTTATAAAAGAAAGTCCTCTCCAATTGCTTCAATGCCGACCATTTATATGCATCCCTGTCTTGAGGATAAGTTAAAATACTCAAAAGAGGATAATGAGGGTCCCTTATAATTCACGTTTTTAAAACCGAAGCTGATCCCTTATCTGGCACAGCTATTAATCCGGTAAAGTTCGATCAATTCTTGTACTCAAATAAAATAAAAATATTTCACCCGACGGTGTAACAAAAATTGGAAGGAATAAAATGTCGGTAGAGCTTACTTCTCCTGAAGGTGCTAAAATTTTTTGACTGTATTAGCTCTAGCTAATGCTGGTTACTCTTTATCCATACCCTCATTTCACCTAACTCGTATGGGTGTTATATTATAGATGTTCCTACAGATCTATCGATGGAAGAATTTGTGGCATCAGTGCAACATCCTTTCCCTTGCGGGAACATATTAAAGTCTAGACGATTCAATAGAAATCAATAATTGATGGTGTCGTAAATTGGATCCCTACAAAGGTTGTTGTTTTGACATTTAGTGGGCAATCTCTTCCCTCAAGAATTTTCTTATTCTACACCATCCTTCCTGTTGAGCTCTATAATTTTCCCACCATTCAGTGCAATAAATGCTGCAGATTTGGCCATATCCAAACTCAATACAGGTCAAAACCTCGTTGCTATCGTTGGTCCCAACCCCATACAGGTGATACTTGTTCTGTACAAGAAACTGAAGCTTCCTGACTTTATTGCTCAGGCCGTAATTTTGCCTTTAATAAGTCACGCCCTGAGCACTCTAGGCAGAGGGCAATTAAACCAACAATGACAAAAAAATCTCGTATATAGAAGCCGCATCTAGATTCCCAACTACTCGGAGATCCCATGCTGAAACCTCCTTAATCATGTTTTCTCAACTCCAGCCTTACGTCACTCCTCTTCTGTCTGGTCAACGTGCCAATAACCATCAATATCCCGCTCTTCTTACTACTTCGTCCAAAAAAAAACTGTCTTTCTCCGACGAAGATAACATCATATGTCACATCATGCCATTACTGGTAATGGTTTTAAGCTTACTTCTCCCAATGGTTGCGCTCTTGCGAATGATAATGTTTCCCCTCCTACCTTTGATTTTAATATCATTGAATTATTTCTATCTACAGTTATTGATTACATCTCCAAGCAAGGAGACCATTTCTCACCGCCCAATGTTGCGTCTCAACTCAATCAACTGTATAGTTTACTATATCAACATGGATCAGATCGTTCAGTGGAATTGCAGAAGCATTCGTCATAAAAACATGAAATTATTAACTTACTTAATTCACACAAACCTGTCCCTATTGCCATTGCGGAGACGTGGCTTGTTCTGGGATCTCGTTTTTCCATTCCCGGATATGATGCTTTCCGCAATGACAGAAGTGGTGAATATGGAGGCTCGGCCGTCCTTATTAAATCTTCTCACACATACTCTCACCTACCCTTACCCGCCCGTTCAAGCAACTTTAATGCTATAGCTGCATAGGTGGATGGTATCACAATAGTGTCTTTATATATTCCCCACCCTCGTGTCTTAATAATTGCAGAGTTAAATTCTATCTAGTCTAGGTCCGGGTGTTGGACTTGACTGCATGAGGTCTCGGGTTCGAATCCCGTTTCGGCCAACAAAAAGAAAATTGGATTTTTCCAATTTTCTAATAAAAAAAATGTTGGTCGGGATTGGAAATGTGCCCGGTTGGCGATAGGCTTGCCACCTGTCACATTGTGGGACTTAGTATCTTCGGCTAGTCGTGGGTGCAATGGTTGTGCCTCTGCCTACCTCTTCGGGGATATGGGCGTGAAGATACTTAAATTCTATCTTTTCCAGTTTATCTCCCCCCTTTCTTATTTTAGGAGACTTTAACTGCTCTAATCTCATCTGGCTGGGTGGTAGTGGGCAAGACTCTTGCTCTGGAATTAGTTCATTTGTTAGATTCCTTAAATATTTGTATTCTAAATGATGAATCCCCTACCTGCAGAACATTTCCAACTCAGTGCCTCAGCGCAGTTGACCTGTCCTTTTGCTCTCCTAATATGGCGTCACTTCTTTCGTAGCGAACACTACAAAATTCTTATGGTAGTGACCATCTCCCTATTATCATATCTAAACCCAAATCGAATATTACTCAACCACAACTTCCTCTTCTATTTATGTAGGTAAAGGTTGGCTAGTGCTGATTGGGATTCATTTTCAAGAAATTCAGACCAGTATGAATCCCTTCTCACTCCTATTCAGAATAACAACATCGATATAACCTATCAGCAGTTTACCTCTGCTCTAATTACCGCATCTGATGCTCATATCTCAGTTAAAAACATTAATATTGGTAGAATATGTTCTTCTCCCTGATGGGACTCTGAATGCACTGCCCTAGTCCGACAACGAAAACGTCTGTATTGCTCTACTATGACATTAGAAAACTTTTAATCCTACAAGCACATCAATGCAAAGTTTAAGCGTTTGTGCTCTAAAAAGAAATAGCAAGGGTGGGTCAAATTTTGTGAAAGTCTGTCCCCACAAACTCCTTTCCAAAACAATTTGGCAGAACATCCTATAATTTAGAGGCACATTTTCTAATGAGATTTTTTTTCTACTTCTAATGACATATCCAAGTGTATGGAACAATTTACCAATAACCTAGCTCCCCCTTTTTTATTGACCTTCACACAACATACAATAGTCTTAGTTCAATGCTGGTAATTACACCAAGGATTATTTTCTCCAACTAATTAATAAAATCTTTGAATCAGGAATCATTCCAAAAGACGGGCTATTTAATTATCCCCATATTAAAACCTGCAAAGGATCCTTTGCTGCCGGAGTCTTACAGACCTATAGCCCTTGTCTCGACACTATCAAAGATCACTGAACACCTAGTAAAAAACTGTTTAGGGTGGTTCATAAAAAGCAAAAACATTTTACCTTATAGCAAGTTCGGTTTTCGAAAGGGACTGAGCACAATGGATAATCTATATTGATTTTAGATATTAGGCTACCATTTTTTAAAAATGAATCCCTAGCTGCGGTTTTTTTAGATGGTACGTTAGCATGTAACAACGTCCTACTTCCCTTACTCAGGTCAGATGCTCCATCTGAGTATTCCCCTGAAGTTGGCTCACTTCATATGCAATCTATACATGAAACGTTCAGTTATAGTCAGCTACCAAAGAACTACCTCTACTTACACAAAAAGAGTTACACAAAAACAATTACTGTAGGATTATTTATCTTAAATATTTCTAAATAAAAGTCCGCGACAGCATTTATATATCTTTTATGTGTAAGTCACAATGGCCAAAATAGTGAACCAAACATACAATTTAATTGTATATTTTTTAACAATGCACATTTTAGAATATATATCGAACCCTTATAAAAATTAATACATCCGTTACTTTACGTATTGAATGTAGATAAACTTTGTCTTGTATACTAAGCAATTTGGACGAATGTTTCAAAAGTTATCACGATAAGATTGACTTAAACGGAATATCTAAAAAGCCTAAAGACCCGGCGCGCAGAGCGAACGAGGAAGGAGCCGTCATCAGCGAGTGCGCGACCCGACCAGGCAGATTGTATTCGTTTCGAGCTGAGGTGTCGAGCTTTATTTTGTTTTGTTTACTAGATTATTATATTAATAACGTTTAGGTGTAGGTTAGCCATTTTATTATTTTGTGTTTTTTTTTTAATCATAAGATTGTACTTTTGGTTATTACTAGCGGCCCGTCCCGGCTTCGCACGATTATGAAATACCTATACATATAAACCTTCCTCTTCAATCACTGTATCTATTAAAAATTAAAATCCGTTGCGTAGTTTTAAAGATTTAAGCAAACAAGAGGACATAGAGACAGAGGAAGCGACTTCGTTTTATAGTATGTAGTGAAGATAAGTTTTTGTTCGTTTCGAGCTGTAGTGTAGATTATTTTGTTTTTCATTACAATATTATACGAATAACGTTTAGGTGTAGGTTAATTATTTTATTGATTTTGTATTTAGTTTGAAAAAATACTTTTGTTTGATTTTTACTACAGTCGTTTATAATAGGTGTATTTAAAGTTTATTTTTTTAGAAAATTACTATCAATTTTGTTTTAATTAGTATCTATCCACTTATAAATATGCCGCGA
The DNA here is from genome assembly GCA_002245505.1 of Calephelis nemesis. Lineage (NCBI taxonomy): Eukaryota > Metazoa > Arthropoda > Insecta > Lepidoptera > Riodinidae > Calephelis > Calephelis nemesis. The sequence goes on from NJDD01002755.1 coordinate 95,899, forward strand.
AAGCGTAAGTCTAATATTTCTCAAAGCCCTAATAAAGCCCAAGCTATGAAAGAAGCTAGACGTAATGAGATGTCTCAACAAGCCGAGCTGTGTGAACGCTTCAGCAGGCATTGCGTAGTTCGGCACATTAGCTGCAGAGACTCCAGAACAGTCCGAAGCTCGACGTAAACGGAATGCGTAGCTCATGGCATCTCAACGGCCTTCTGATATTCCAGAGCAGTACCAAGATCGACGACGAGGATATGTGGAGTATCTGCTGTCTTAGCGAACTTCGGAGACTCCAGAAGCATCCCTAGAACGACGTCTAAAGCAAGCGGCTTATATGGCGTCTCTAAGAGCCACAGAAACATTTAAAATGGCTGAATCTCGCAGGCGCGTTATTGCTGAGGGCAGCATTGCGACGTCAAACATTTACATGAAACACATGGGGCGTTATTTAGTTAAACTGCATTTGAGTATGACGAGACTCTTGATTATGAAACTCACACGCTTATAAAGATAGAAACAATGAGTACAGATGGCAAATATTGCGGAGCTCTTAAGTGGAAAGAGGAAGCAGCAGGTAGGTGTTGTTTGGGCGGGAAAGTAGCCGTTCCTTCTATACACGAGCCTGTTAAACCTTTGAAAGAGCTTTTCTCTAATGAAACTGATGAATCTCATCGTTTTCTGACAAATATAAAAAAATACAATACTTGCTTTCTTATGACTTCTTTTGGAGTAGACAAAATTATGTTAATGCCAGGATTTTGCCCGAAATTTACGATACGAGGACAAGTTTACCACAGAATCGGTTCATTACTTTTCGCAGCCAGTGTGCAACCACAATTTATGCAAGTTTTATTTTATGGGTGATGAAGTTTTTGATTTTAAAGTAGTCATTGACCCAGATCGTGAACCACGTGGTCAACGTGAGCGACGTTTCAATGGTCCGACAACAAATGAAATAGCTTCCGTAATAGTCAGTAGCAAAGAAACTGGGTCTCGGGACATTGTGGTACAGGCTCACGGTGGCATGTTTGCTAGGATTTCAGACACTCATAGATTCTGTGACGCTCTCGAGTACCCAATCATTTTTTGGAAGGGACAAGAGGGGACATTCCACAAATAAATCCTGTTACCAAGCGCCCACTGCCGAACAACAAGGTATCCTGTAAAGATTTTTATGCTTTCCACTTGACTAAATCACTTTCATTTCCACCAAATTAATTGTATCGTTTAACATTAACAAATTCATGTCTAAGAAATATGGAAAAAAATTCGCTCGCGCTCGCTCAATCATATTAAACTGTTGCTGTATAACTGTGCGACCAATACTTGTTTCTTTGTGTTAAAATGTTTGTCTTACTATTTTCACTACGGTAGAGCTGCTGGTCTGAACTCAATGAAGATTTTTCTTGGTTCACTAGGACGAAGTTGCGAGTAACAGCTAGTTCTATTCTCCAATAAGCTGATGACCTATGTCTATAGGACAAATCTCTAGCTAATGTTTGCGCCAAACTTAATACTGCTATAAATTATTATCTTCAGGACTGGCTAAACTCTCATGGTTTACAAATATCTCCTGTTAAAAGTAAAGTTCTCGTTTTTTCTAGAAAAAGATCTATCCCCTCAATTAGCATTCTAATAGACAATCAACTTGTTGAGGTCCAAACCAAAGCAAAATTCCGGGGCATGGTATTTGACTCGAAAATGTCTGGTTTACATCATTTGAACTACTCTAATAATAAATGTGAGAGGGGCATCAACTTACTCCGTTCCCTTGCGGGGGTTTGGTGGGGTGCTCACCCGTACGCTCTGAAATTAGTCTACAATTCTATTATTCGTAGCATTTTATACTATAGTTGCTTTTTAATCGAACCATGCAATAAAACCCTACAGTCATGGTTGGAGCAGCTGTCTGAAGAACTAAATTTCTTGTTGCTTTATCCTATAAATGCCCTCCTATTTCCTCTGTATATACAGCGGAAAGCCTAGCTATACTTGAACCTATTAAGTACATTGAATCCCACAAGCTTAACAAGTCAATAATATTTTCTGACTCACTTAAGTAGTTGTTTACAAGCTATTTCAAACAATAAGTTCTATTCTAGATCTAAACTAAGTATCATTTTTCAAATTAAAGACGTTTTGTACAAATGCTCTACTAATAATATTCAGGTAGGTAGTGTTAGCTTGGATACCTAGTCATGTAGGGATTAAAGATAATGAGGTGATAGATGGGCTGGCTAAAGAATCTGTGAGCATTGGCTGTCTAGACCAATTCTATGTACACAATCTTGACCTTGCTTCAACAGCTCGACATTATCTTCTTCAGGACTGGAGTACAAACTGGGCCCAGTCTAGCCTAATAAAAGGGAATCATTATGCAACCATTCAGCATTCAGGAAAAACCGTGGTTTTATCAGATTCGATCCTTGAATAAAACTTTAACATCTGTTGTCAGTAGACTAAGGCTTGGTCACGTTTGTACCACAGTTTTTCTTCATAAAATACGTGTTTGAGATTCTCTTATCTGCGAGTGTGGACAGTGGAAGGTACAGTTGACCACATTTTATTTAATTGCTAAAAATTCCCTACATTCCTGTATGACATCCTTCCAAGTGATTTTCCTAAACCTAAACTATAAATGTTTACTACTATCAAGTAACCGCAATATTTTGAAGTTGTTATGTAGGTATATAAAATCTAACAAAATTAAATTATAAAAAAATATGTTAACCCATATGTGTGTCTGTCTTTTGTAAAGTTTGGTGCTGGCATATTTATTATGTGTGTTTCTTTTTAGGTAACTCAATATCTTCAGATATAGTAAAATACTTACTGTGTGTTGGTCCCGTACCTGACATTGGCTAAATAAGTCGTGAAAAATGATTGAAAGCCATATTTATAAAAGAAGAAGAAGAGTTTTGGCGCCATCGAGAGAAAATATTGTTGAAGTTTTTTCATAATTATTGAATATCGTGTTGATATTGAGTGAAATTAGTCAATTTTGATGTCATTTTGTACAATTTGGTTCAGTGAAAGCGCACAAATTAAATAATCATGAAGAAATTAGTTGCCGCCAAAGCATATTACATGAGGTTGAGTAAACGGGCCACCGCTTTACCCAAGACCTTGAAATAACTTACTGACGACTTATGACTGATGACTAATTATAATTGATATAAAATTTTAAGCTAATTATTACTTGACTAATGGCAAAATACTAATACATAGGCCTAAACCTAAAGAAAGAAAAAAGACCACTGAGTTTTTGGCGTCATTGTGAATGAAGACGGTCGTAATTTTTTCACAATTATTGAGTTTAGTGTAAATTATGAGTAAAATTAGTTAATTTAGGTGGATATTAGTTTAATTTTGTTTAGTGAAAGTGCGCCAATGAAATAATCATGAAGAAATTAGTGTATCGTGAATTTCCTCGCTGCCGCCAAATCTCCCAAAGTGCACTTGGGTAAAGTGACCACCGCTTCACTCAAGAGCCTGACGTGACTTTGTAAATATTAACTAATAATCAATACGGATGACATGTGACTTATGATGAAATAATTAATATGGAAGACGTGGCAGTATGGTTAAAGGTCTTAGCCGGCCCTAGAAAGGGGAAAAAAAAACTAGAAAAAAAACCCTCCGTACAGTTGTCAGATTTTGCTGCGTGCGTGGCACATTATTAGGTAGGTAGGTACAGTTATTTTTTTTGTATTTCATATCCTCTGGTAGGTATATTGAATATTCTCAGATTATAATATAGTAATACTACGCATTGGTATATTATTGTATTATTCTATGGTGCGTGGTGCGTGTGAATCATATGTGAATCTGTGGTTCAAGCTGTGAAATAACCAAATTTTATAAAATCTTTAGATTTAGAGAAAAAGTCATATAAATGTTAAAACTATTTGCATTTTGCACACTCTAAATTAAAAAGTGGAAGAAAAGTACCCTAATACTTCTATTTACTAATAAGGTACACTTGTGTTCCACAGAATTTTTTATACATTCATTTCATAATGGCGCGGGGTAAAGACAAGAAGAAGTGAGTTTTTTTGTTACAAATTATGGTGGTATTTAATTTATTCACAAAGTTGATGATCTTAATATTTTTAGGCGTAAATTAGAAAAAAAACAAGAAGGCGACGATGTTCCCAAGAAAATTCCTCACACACTTGAATCTCTGCGAGAGAAAGATGAAACTATGCTGGCTAACGTGGAAGAGGAGGAGCAGGAAGAGGTTAGCCTTGGTTTAATATAAACATTATTATCCACGATGCCCGTGTTCAAAACCTTGATTTATCTAGCATTAAAGCATATTAACAGTATAGTAAGCTTATATTGAGGATATTCAGTAAACATAATTATGGGGCTTAACACTGAAATTAATTATTCTGCTTAATAATACTAATGTAGTAATACTCTTGTTTAAACCTGTTTAAATGTCAAAGGTTATTACAGAGATAACATTCTTTGGCATAAGAAGCCTTTGTGCTTTTAACTTTATATAATGGAATTTTTATGTTTTGATAATAAATTTTTATATTGATTATGTTTATACATCCAAGATAGCCCACTTGCTCCTTTGACAAATCCTGACTAAAAGCATTAAACTGGGACATTTTATTTCTGAAATATAAGGTATTTTCAAATTAGTGTTCGAAATTGAGGCTGCATATTTTGGATAATTAACTGAAATAGTAAAAAAAAACATTTCAAACTATAGCACTTTTAATAATTCATTAAAGGTCGACGACCCTGTAAGATATAGACAAACAGCTGGGAGAGCCATCTTTTTAGCAAAAATAACTGTTTTTAATTTATTTAGTTTCATTTATCATTATTTTTAATATTTTTTATGTTTTAGGTACCTATTTTGAGTTCCTAGCTGAAATTTTGTTAGCTAATTCATTGCTAGATTATTTTATGCTTCAAATTATAGTTCTTTTTGGAACATTGACTTTTTAATGTGTTAAGATAAGGAACAAGCACACACCTCTCTTGACGGATGAGATAACCATGGCCTATGGACACAGTAGGTTTAGGTGTGACGCTAGGTGGTTCGGAGCGACTGACCTGAACTGGTACCACCGACTTACCTATTCCTCATGAGAGTCCTTTTTGTGGAGTGTTCGGGTCCGGAGGATAAGGAAGCTGGTAAACTTACTTTTGGCTGAGGCCTAACATTCCGACCTAAGGATGGCAAGTCACCATTACCTTCTGTGGTGTCTGTAGGCGGCGTGAATTTCTTACCATCAGGAAATTCACTTGCTTGTTTGCCTTCCAATATTTAAAGGTTTAACATTGTTTATTGATGTGTACAAACTAATCTCATTTACATTAACATCTTATGGAAATTTCAGGCCAAAAAAGACATGGAGTTGGATGAGTTGTCATCATATTTTGAAAACTCATATGAACCTAAAGTTTTGATAACGTATTCAGACAACCCTCACACAAAAACAAGAATATTCGGAAAGGAACTTACAAGAATTATTCCAAATTCTTTAGCTAGATATAGACAAAGGTAATTTTTTTTTAAATGTAATGTACATACAACAATGTATGGAAATATTTTACCAAGGTATTAAAACTTATCTAAAATTTGTTTTTCTAAACTTGATATATTTTTTTACAAGATGTCAGTATTTGGAGTTAAATATTTATTTACTCACTATAGACTTACAAATTTTTGGCAAAATAAACTCTGGCAACTGGGATTTAATGCCATACAAATCAAATATTTTGTCCCTTTCCCCTTTGGGCTATGAAGATTTTGGCTTACCTACTGTTCGGCAATTGGTTTTTTTTTCAAAATTTGACACTACATGTTATTGTCTAACAAAAAATAATCGGTATTTTTTGTTTGTATTGATGTTAGCTGTCATTTTTAAAAGAATTAATAGTGAACATAATGTTGAAAAAATAAAATAAAATGGCGGACAGTAGGTAAGCCAGGCTTCATACAAAAATCTTTAAGGCTCTTTAGTTCTAAATAAATTATTTGTGTCATGTCGGTCAACAATGGGTTACCGAGATTAGATTATTACTTATATATTAGTCAAATCAGCAACATACAATCATAGATTTTATGTGATTTTTGACAACAGGGAAAGGCCTACAACAAGTGACCCAGTAACATATTTTCCGTGACTTGCAAAACATGAGACCTATTCCTGCCGCCATAATGTCAGCCCTTGCCTTTGACGTGTTCCGGTTCAGAGGGTAAGATAGCCTGTAAACTTACTTTTGCTGCAGGCCTAACAACCTGGCCTCAGGTTGGCAACGCATCTTTACCACCTTTGGTGTCTTTCGGCGGCGTGAATTTCTTACCATTACGAAATCCGTTTGCTTGTTTGCCTTCCAAATCATAAAAAAAATTTAATGTCAAGTTGGCTTTGTGTTTCCTGTGCTTCTACTATAACTGATGTTGCACAGAATATCAAGAAACTTACCATTCGAAAAATGGTGACATTTTAATTATATTTTGTAGGTCATCAGTAAAAAGAATAGTACAATCAGCCATAAGAGAACAAATGACAGATATAATTATTATAAATGAAAATCAGAAGCAACCTAATGGTTTTCTGTTGATACACTTACCAAACGGACCAACTGCACATTTTAGGCTATCCAGTTGTAAAATTACACCTGAACTTAGAAAGGATTATAAAGAAATTACTGCACACAGACCAGAAGTAAGTGCTTGATTTTTTTATTTATTTACTTTCACTAGGTATATGCATAAAGCTATTGTTAAATCATAATTGTGCTTTATTTGGTTGATGTCTCTAGAAACATAGAGTTTTTGAAAATTTACTATTAATATTTCAAAGTAGTGAAATTCCTCTGTGGTCTAGCGGTTCAGTTGTTGGACTTGACTGCATGAGGTCCCTGGTTCGAATTTTGGGTCGGGCAACAAAAAGGAAATTAGGTTTTTCCAATTTTCTAATAAAAAAAACGTTGCTTGGGATTGGATATGTGCCCGGTTGACGATAGTCTTGCCACCTATCACATTGTGGGACTTAGTATCTTTGGCTAGTTGTGGGTGCCTTGGTTGTACCTCTGCCTGCCTTTTCGGGGATATGGGCGTGAAGATACTTTTTTTTTTGAAATTCTACAAATGACACAAAGTCAGAATTTTTTTGTAATAATCTTAATATGACATCGCAGTTTATGTTTTCAGTAAAAGTTTTATTTCGCTAACATTATGTCTGATCTCAAGGTTAGGAATACACGTTGACTACTGTTGTTAAGGTTGTAATGGTGAAATATAAAGCCTTGTTAATAAATCTTCAAACTCTTGCTTAATTCTTATATTTGCTGGATCTATTGATATTTATACTATAACACAAAAGTCTTGTGAGAGTTATGCTGAAAATTATTAAAATACTTTC